>CAUYON010082698.1:0-11145 GCA_963573935.1 Arctocebus calabarensis
AAATAAATAAATAAATAAATAAATAAATAAATAAAATCATAAGTCAGAAAAGAGACCTGGTAGTTATGGGTAATTTGCAGAGAACACTCTGATAATGACAAAAGCCTACCATAACATCGAGCCTCATTGAGAGTTGCTGAAGACAAACTCAGTGGTTATCCTGTCTGTATGTAAATCTGTGATGTTTCCTCATCATGAATCCTGTGTGCAGTTTTGGCAATCACATCTTAGAAAGGAGATGATAGAATTAGGGACTAATTGGAGAGGATCACCCAGTCTGAGAGGAAAGATGACAGCGCTGGTAATGGAGTCTGGAAAAAAGGGTGAGTGGCTCTTAATCCTAAAGAGACCCTGGTTAAGTTGAGTGTAGGCTTATTCAAGGCATTCTCAAAGTCTAGAGAGACAAGCAGCTTTTAGTAAGGTTAGCCTTAGTTTAGGACAAATAAAAAGAAGATAATTATTGGGTTTAATTAACTTCAAGTAATAGTATATTCATAGTTTTTTTTTAATGTGGGTTTGAAAAGGATTTGTGAAATTTATGAATGGCGGTCACATACACCTAGTTAAGAAAAACTAGATGTGTCAGAAGCTCAAGATTAATGTCAGGTAAGATGTTCCTCCTCTTGCTTGGTCCTGTTGTTAGCAATGTAATACTAGAGTAGATGTAATACTTACAGTGCTAATGACTTGTACTAGATTACAGCAAATGATACTTAATAAAGTGGAGAAAAAGAAACTTTTTTTCTATTTAGTCTTCCTGTAAAAAAATGAGCAAAATAAGCAATAAACATATTCTTTTTTTTTTTTTTGCAGTTTTTGGCAGGACTGGATTTGAACCCAATACCACCTCTGGTATATGGGGCTGGCACCTTACTCCTTTGAGGCACAGGTGCTGCCCAATAAACATATTCTTATTTGGAATTTATTTCAGGGGGGAAGGAATAAGATACAGAAAAATGTAAGATCTTTCTAAATAACTATGTAGAAACTAACTTTATATGTAAAATATTTGTTAAAAAACTAGGTCTTTGTAAAGTGTATTTATTTAAATTTTAGATTGCCTGGCCTTTTACAGTCTCCCATGGAACCAAAATCCCATTGGTGAGCTACAGCCACAGCCCCTTTACTACATTTTAGGTATACTATATTTTTCACACTATATTTTTCAGGTACAGTGTCCCACAGCAAAATTAAAGCATTACGCAACAGTTACAAATTCAATATGTAAAGTTTCTCTTATGTGAAAAGTATTTGGAGATTGTTACTTCTTTTAGTTAAATAGATACCAGGCACACTTTTCTAATATGATTAATTTTACATAAGAAAGGAAAAAAGTCTAATTATATCCTTAGTTGTTAGAAAAACTGGAGTGTAAGACTCAGGAAATTTGGGTAGATTAGGGGAACACATATTCTGGAACCATGACTAGACTCTCTTGCATGCCTTCTCTTAATATACAAATATCATCATAAACTCATGGATTTATGGTTTTTGTGAACCCAGCTAATTTTGTCTGTTGTGTATGATGAGTGATTCTTTTTTTTTTTTTTTTTTTTGAGACAGGGTCTCAAGCTGTTGCCCTGGGTAGAGTACTGTGGTGTCACAACTCACAGAAACCTCAAACTCTTGGGCTTAAGAGCTAGCCTCAGCCTCTCAAGTAGCTAGGACCACTGGCGCCCCACACAATGCCTGGCTATTTGTTGTTGTTGCAGTTATCATTGTTGTTTTAGCTGGCCTGGGCTAGGTTCAAACCCGCCAGCCTCCTTGCTGTATATGGCCAGCACTGAACCCACTGAGCTAAGAGCAATGCTGATTCTTTTTTCTTTTTTTTTAAGAGTTTCTCTCTGTCGCCCTGGGTAGAGTGCTGTGGTGTCACTGTTTACAGCTACCTCAAATTCTTGGGCTCAAGCAATCCTCTTGTCTCAGCCTCCCAAGTAGCTGGGATTACAGGAGCCTACCACAATGGCTGGCTAAATTTTCTATTTTTAGTGGAAACAGGGGTCTCACTCTTGTTCAGGCTGTTCTCTCTCTCTCTCTCTCTCTTTTTTTTTACTTATATTTCTTTTATTTTATTTCAGATCATTGTGAGTATACAAAGAACCAGGTTACAATGTTTGAATTTTTAGGTAGAATCCCCCTTGTAGTTGTATCCTGTGGTCTTGAACTGTTTGAGCTCAAGCAATCCACCCACCAGCCTGCCAAAGTGCTAGGATTACAGGCGTGAACCACCACGCCTCGCAATGATTGATTCTTTAATTCTCATTGTGTGGCCCTCAGAGGGTCTGTTAAGGTTGCTCCTTTATACTTTTTTCTTTTTTTATTTTTGAGACAGAGTCTCACTATGTCACCCTGGGTAGAGTGCCATGGCGTCACAGCTCACAGCAACCTCAAACTTTTGGGCTGAAGTGATTCCCTTGCCTCAGCCTCCCAAGTCGCTGGAACTACAGGTGCCTGGCACAACGCCCAGCTATTTTTGTTGTTGTTGCAGTTGTCACTGTTGCTCAGCTGGCCTGGGCTGGGTTCGAACCTGCCAGCCTCAGTGGATGTGGCCTGCACCGTAACCACTGTGCACTGAGCCAGTCCCTTTCTCCTTTTTAGCACTCATGTTAACATGCTGGAAAGCATTTACGCTTCCTGGTAATAATACATTTCAACTAATTTTGGTTTTGTCCATGCTCCAAGACATGGAATCAGCTACTGCCTTGACAGCATCAGTTCCTTTCAGCGAGAATGATATTATTAGACACAAAAATCTGGGTATAAGCAGGAGTGCTGTTTTTAGGCAGGATGTTACCAGAGGCTGTTTTGGTCCCTTCAGGGGCATGGTGAAAAACACGTTCTTAAATATTCTTTTTTTTTTCCTTGAGATAGCATCTCAAGCTGTTGCTCTGGGTAGAGGGTACGGTGTCATAGCTCACAGCAACCTCAAACTCTTGGGCTCAAGTGATTCTCTTGCCTCAGTTTTTCTGTTTTTAGTAGAGACGGGGCTCTTGCTCTTTGCTCAGACTGGTCTCGAACTTGTGAGCTCAAGCTGTCCACCCACTTCGGCCTCCCAGAGTGCTAAGATTACAGGGGTGAGCCACCGTGCCTGCCTTAAATAGTCTTAATGATACTAGTTACATTGATGTTTTCAGTTTAAATTTAAGCCCTTATTTCTGAAAATTTTCATTTTTTTAAGCTCCATACCTCTCTTTTCTCTATGTTTAACCTATATTGCTCTATCAAACAGTTTAACAACTGTCATTTAAATTTTAATGTTATGTGAAACTTTAGAAAACTTCCTTTAAAAAAGTTAAACTTGGGCGGCACCTGTGGCTCAAAGGAGTATGAGGTGCCGGAGGTGGCGGGTTCATACCCTGCCCTGGCCAAAAACTGCAAAAAAAAAAAAAAAAAGTTAAACTTAGGGCGGCTCCTGTGGCTCAGTGAGTAGGGCACCAGCCCCATATACCAAGGGTGGCGGGTTCAAACCTGGCCCCAGCCAAACTGCATCAAAAACTAGTCGGGCATTGTGGTGGGCGCCTATAGTCCCAGCTACTAAGGAGGCTGAGGCAAGGGAATCGCCTAAACCCAGGAGTTGGAGGTTGCTGTGAGCTATGATTCCACTGCACTCTACCGAGGGCAATAAAATGAGACTCTGCCTCAAAAAAAAGTTAAACTTAGAACAATGCCTGTAGGTCAGTTGGTAGGGTGCCAGCCCCATATACCAAGGGTGGTGGGTTTGAACCCGGCCCCAGGCCAAACTGCAACAAAAAAATAGCCGGGCATTGTGGCTGGTGCCTATAGTCCTAGCTACTTGGGAGGCTGAGGCAAGAGAATCACCTAAGCCCAAGAGTTTGAGGTTGCTATGAGCTGTGATGCCATAGCACTCTACTGAGGATGACATAGTGAGACTCTGCCTCAAAAAAAAAAAAAAAGTTAAACTTAGGGAGGTACCTGTGGCTCAAAGGAGTAGGGCACTGGCCCCATATGCCAGATGTGGTGGATTCAAACCCAGCTCCAGTCAAAAACTGAAAAATAAAAAAAGTTAAATTTTTGGCTCAGTGCCTATAGCTCAAGCAGCTAAGGTGCCAGTCACATACATCAGAGCTGGCGGGTTCGAATCTAGCCTTGACCTGCCAAACAACAATGACAACTACAATCAAAAAAATAGCTGGGTGTTGTTTTGGGCACCTATAGTTCCAGCTACTTGGGGGGCTGAGACTCGCTTAAGCCCCAGGAGTTGATGGTTGCTGTGAGCCGTGACACCACGGCACTTTACCAAAGGTGACAGAGTGAGACTGTCTCAAAGAAAAAAAATTAGACTCAGAGTTGTTTAGTGACCATATGGACCTTTTCTCCTTGACCTAGATATTTTCATTTTAGTGTTAAATCCATATAATATTTTCAGATCATATCAACAGAAACAGTATTTTGTATTTGAAAAGAAAAAGAAGCCCTACAAATCTTCTCCCCAGTATAATACCAGATAATGAAAGACAAGGTATCTAGTACCTTAGATGGTAGTATTTTACACATAGAAATGATGATGAAAGTGAAATAGCAGACAGGTAAAGGTCTTTGAGGTTTTTTTTTTTTTTTTTTGAGACAGACCCTGAAGCTATCACCCTGGGTAGAGTGCTGTAGTGTCACAGTTCACAGCAACCTCCAACTCCTAGGCTTAGGCGATTCTCGTCTTAGTCTCCTGAGTAGCTGAGACTACAGGCAACCACTGCAACGCCTGGCTGTTTTTTTGGTTGCAGTTGTCATTGTTGTTTGGCAGGCCCAGTTTGGATTTGAACCCGGCAGTTCTAGTGGATGTGGCTGGTGCCTTAGCCACTTGACCTACAAGTGCCTCCTCTTTGAGGTTTTATTTGAAACTCCTTTAACTTTTACTTTCTTTTCTTTTTCTTTTTTTTTTAAGACAGAGCCTCAAGCTATCACCCTGGATAGAGTTCTGTGCCATCACAGCTCATAGCAACCTCCAATTCCTGGGCTCAAGCGAATCTCTTGCCTCCACCTCTCAAGGAGCTGGGACTACAGGCGCCCGCCACAATGCCCGGAAATTTTTTGGTTGCAGCTGTCATTGTTGTTTGGCGGGCCCAGGCTGGATTTGAACTTGCCAGCTCAAGTGTACATGGCTGGCGCCTTAGCTGCTTGAGCCACAGGCACCGAGCCTTTTTTTTTTTAATACAGAGTCTCAAGCTGTTGCCCTGCGTAGCGAGCCGTGGCATCACAGCTCACAGCAACCTCAAACTCTTGGATTTAAGCAATTCTCTTGCCTCAGCCTCCCAAGTAGCTGGGACTACAGGCACCTGACATAACCCCTGGCTATTTTTGGTTGCAGTTGTCATTGTTGTTTAGCTGACCCTGGCTGGGCCAAACCTTCCAGCCTTGGTCTATGTGGCTGGCACCCTACTCACTGAGCTACAGGTGCCTAGCCTATTTGTAATTATTTTCTATTTCTTTTTTTTGAGACAGAGCCTCAAGCTGTCACCCTGGATAGAATGCTGTGGCATCACAGCTCACAGCAACCCCTGATTCCTGGGCTCAAGCGAGTCTCCTGCCTCCACCTCCCAAGTAGCTGGGACCACAGGTGCCCGCCACAATGCCTGGCCATTTTTTTTTTTGGTTGCAGCCGTCATTGTTGCTTGGCGGGCCAGGGCTGAATTCGAACCCGCCAGCTCAGGTGTACGTGGCTGGCGCCTTAGCCCGTTGAGCCACCAGGTGCCGAGCCATTATTTTCTATTTCTATATAATTGAAGTCTACTTTCTCTCAGAGATAACCCTTACTTTGAAGTTGTGCATTATTTCTTTGAAAGTTGAAATGTTCCTTACCTAACAAATACAAACATTGTAATGTAATTGTTTGTACCCTTACTTGAATCTGAAATTAAAAAAGAAAAAGAAAAGTGAAAAAGGAAAGTTTTTTGCAGTTTTTGACCAGGGTCAGGTTTGAACCCACCACTCTGGTATATGGGGCCGGCACCCTACGCCTTTGAGCCACAGGCACCGCCCTGTTTTTTATTCTTTTTTTTTTTTTTTTGAGATAAGTCTTACCATGTCACCCTGGGCAGAGTTTCATGGCGTCACAGCTCACGGCACCTTCAAAGTCTTGGGCTTACGTGATTCTCTTGCCTCAGCCTCCCAAGTAGCTGGGACTACAGGCATCCGCCATAACGCCTGGCTATTTTTTGTTGTAGTTGTCATTGTCATTGCTGCCCAGCTGGCCTGGGCCAGGTTCGAACCTGCTACCCTTGGTGTATGTGGCTGTAACCATGTGCTACAGGCGACAAGCCAAAAAAACAAAGTTTTAATGTTTCTCCTCCTGTGTATTTTTACATTAACAAGGCATAAATGGCATAAATAGTCTTTTGTTTGTAAAAACTAAATGTCATTATATGCTACATAACATTTCGTAACTTGTTTTTGTATTAAATGTTTTCTTCAGGTTTTTTCTCATTGATAATAAAAGCATATTTCATTCTTTTTAAGTGCTGTTCCACATTTGATTGAATAAATATGCCTTAATTTCCCTATTAATGGATGTTTCTAGGTCATGATGTTTTTGTTTTTATAAACAGTGCTTTATTTTTTTTTTTTAACAGTGCTTTACTAAAAACCCTTGTTCATAATTCCTTAGGTACATGTGGAAGCTTTTTTTTTTTTCAAGTCAGAGTCTCACTCTGTTGTCTAGGCTAGAGTGTTGTGGTATCAGCCTAGCTCATAGCAACCTCATACTCCTGGGCTCAAGTGATCCTCCTGCCTCAGCCTCCCAAGTAGCTGGGGCTTTAGGCATCCACCACAAGGCCCAGCTAATTTTTCTGTTTTTAGTAGAGATGTAGGTCTCACTCTTGCTCAGTCTGGTCCTGAACTTCTGAGCTCAAGTGATCCTCCTGCCTTGGCCTCCAAGATTGTGAGGATTACAGGTGTGAGCCATTGTGCCTGGCCTTAGAAGTATTTCTTTTTCTTTTTCTTTCTTTTTTTTTGAGACAGAGCCTCAAGCTGTCACCCTAGATAGAATGCGGTGGCATCACAGCTCACAGCAACCTCCAATTCCTGGGCTCAAGCGAGTCTCTTGCCTCCGCCTCCCAAGTAGCTAGGACTACAGGCGTCCGCCACAACGCCTGGCCATTTTTTGGACCCAGTGGCTGGATTCAAACCTGCCAGCTGAGGTGTATGTGGCTGGCGCCTTAGCCCATTGAGCCACAGGCGCCAAGCCTCTTTCTTTTTCTTTTTTAATTAATTTATTGTTGGGGATTCATTGAGGGTACACAGAATTAGGTTACACTGGTAGTGGTTGTTATTCTTGTAAATTTTTGAAGTTTTAGACACAATTATGCAACCACATATAAACAAAGGAATAGTTTCTAAAAATCACAAAAAGTTCTCAAAACTTAAAAGTAAAAAAGAAAATCTAATTAGAAAATAGACAAAAGACATGAACAGATATTTTACTGAAGAGAATAAACAGCAAATAAACATATGAAAATATGTTCAACATCACTAGCTATTGGGGAATGCAAATTTAAATTAAATTATCAGATATCACTATATAATTATCAAAATAGAAAATAGTTACATCAAATGACACCGCATACTCATAAACTAGATCACTTATACATTGCTGATGGGAATGTAAAATGGGATAGCCACTCTGGGAAAAAAAATGTACCATTTCTTATAAAACTAAATATTCAATTATCATAAGACCTCAAAGTGTTACTCTTGGGAATGTACACCAGAGATATGAAAATTTATATTCATGCAAAAACCTGTATGCTAAAGCTCATACTAGCTTCTATCATAATATCTCAAAACTAGAAACAAGCCAGATGTCCTTTTACAGGTAAACTGTTAAACAAAAATGCTGTACCGATGCAGTGTAATACTACTCAGTAATAGAAAGGGCAAACACAACACATAAAACTTTAGTACACGTCAAGGGAATCATGCTGCCTAAATAAAAAGAGTTACACACCATATGATCCCATTCATTATAATACTCTAAAAATCATAGAAATGAGAATCAGATTAGTGGTTTCCAGGAATTAAGAGGAAAAGGTTAGGAGATGAGAGGTGTGTGCTCATGAAATGGAAAGATGTATGATCCCTGCGTGCGTGTCCTGTGTCTTCACTGTGGGGATGAATACACAAAGCTGCACACGTGATAAAACTGCATTGAACTAAATACACACACTCAAACAAGTACATGGAAAACAAGGGGAATCAGAATAAGCAAATTGGATCAAAGTTAATATTCTGGTTGTAATATTATACTATAGGCTTAGAAATCTCACCAGTAGCAACACTGGGTAAAGTATATATAGAATTTCTGTGTTATCACTTACAATCGCCAGTGACTCTATACTTACCTAAATAATTATAATTTCAAATTATAATAAAAAGGAAATAACCAAATATGAGACTTTTGCATGTGGCTAAGATATAGTAGGTCATAAGAAAACTTTCCCCATCCTTAATAATAAGAAACAAGCTGTATGACCTGCAAAATCATAAATTAAAACACACACATACCAGAGAATGGAGTATGCAAATGAACCTAATGATACTAGAAAATGGAGTCTCCAAAAGTCTGCTGCAATCCTTGGCAAAGCAGCATGAAGAGGTGATTCTGCCATTGATGAAAGTACAAAGAATCCAGATATATTTTAAGCAAATCTTTAACAGCCATATTACAGGCTGTCACGAGAGATTACAGTAACTGAGGAGCCCTACCCAACAGCCAAGTCTTCATCAACACACCATTTCCCAGACCTCTTCACCAAAAGGGTCTATCCTGCAAAGAACAGAGCAGAGCAAGGCAGAAGATTTAAAAGTAATCCCCTCAGAAGTGTGTAGGGACTTGGCCAAGTGCAAGGCTATGGCTCACCAGACATCGGGAGAGCTGACAGAAACCCTGCAAGATACTCTGGGTCTTCACTAAATCCACTGGAGGTACTGAAAGCTGAGGATGAGAGGGGACAGCGGATAAAGTCCCCTCGAGACATCATAGGACTTCAAGTCCATTAAAACTGTCCCATCTGGGAGGAGATCAGACAGCTAAGGAAGGTATGAGAACTGAAGAAGTATGAGAACTACCAAGCCCTCCCAAAACTAGCAGCAAGACTATGGAAAGCAGGGAAATACATACTTGTAGAACTTGGTGGTTTAGATGTCAAGCATAAAGAGATTTCTAAAGTTGTGATAGTAGCGTCTTGATCCCCAAGCTCTGCTAAAAAAAAAAGGTCCTGATCTGCTCTCAAGAAAATATTTGAGAATTGTGTAACTTCCATATAACGAAAACACAACTCAAAATTAGTTCAACTACAGAGATGACTCAGCCCCCACATTAGTGGCCCGACAAAGGAAAGAATCCACTCCTTTCTGGGGGTACACTCTCATTTATTTCATTTCTCCTAGTCTTTCACACATAGTTTCCAGTATAAAATTAAAAATTAGGAGGCATGCAAGAAAAAATGTGACCCATCATCATCAGAGCAATCAATCAACAGAAGAAGGTTCAAATATGTCTAGACGTTTAAATGACCTGACAGATCAGTATGATAAATATGTTGAACAGTATAGCAGGAGGGGGAGATAACATATATGAAGAGATAGGGGAATTTCACAAGAGTCGAAAGCAAAACCATGTGGGAATACCACAAATAGAATATATTTATCATTCTAAAGAATTCATCCAATAGGCTTACTATCATACTAGAAAAAACAGATAAAATCAATAATCTGAATTGAGGCCAGGTGCACTGACTCGTGTCTGTAATCATAACCCTTTGGGAGGCTGAGGCAGGACTATCACTTAAGCCCAGGTGTTCGAGACAAGCAAGACCCCATCGCTCCACTAAAAATTTAAAAATTACCCATGTATGGTGGAGCATGTCTGTAGTCCCAGCTACAGAGGAGGGTGAGGCAGGAGGATCACTTGAGACTAAGAGTGGGAAGCGGCAGTGAGCTGTGATCATGCCACTGCTTTCTACCATTTACAACAGAGATCCTGTACCAAAACAAAAGAAAAAAAGTCATTTGAAATCAGCCAAGCTGAAACTAAAATGTATTTTTTTTAAAAGGGGGGGAAAGAAGAGCATGAACAGAGCCTTAGGTATGAGAGACATAATTAGGTAATACGTAGATATGTAACTGGAATTACAAAGGAAGAGAGAGAAGGAAGCAGGAAGAAATATTTATTTTTTATATTGTCTTTATTATTAAATCATAGCTGTGTACAATAGTGCAATCAAGGGGTACAATGTGCTGGTTTCATATACAATCTGAACTATTTTCATCAAACTGATTAACATAGCCTTCCTGGCATTTTCTCAGTATTTTTTTTTATTTTTATTAAATTATAATTGTGTACATTGCTGCAATCATGGGGCAAAATGTGCCGACTTTATATACATTCTGAAATATTTTCATTGAACTATTTAACATAGTCTTCATGACCTTTTAATCACTACATGAAAACATTTATATTCTACATTTAGTAATTTTCACCTGTACCCTTCTAAGATGCACCGTAGATGTGATCCCACCAATTACCCTCCCTCCACCTATCCTCCCCCCTCCCTCTTTTGTGCTATAACTGGGTTTTAGCCTTCATATGAAAGCTGTAGATTAGCTTCATAGTAGGGCTGAGTACATTTTTCTTCCATTCCTGAGAGACTTTGCTAAGAAGTACTTTTTCTTCCGTTCCTGAGACACTTTACTAAGAAGAATGTGTTCCAGCTCCATCCATGCAAACACAAAAGAGGTAAAGTCTCCATCTTTCTTTAAGGCTGCATAGTAGTCCATGGTATACATGTACCACAATTTATTTATCCATTCGTAGGTCAATGGGCACTTGGGCTTCTTCCACAACTTAGCAATTATGAATTGGGTTGCAATAAACATTCTGGTACAGATATCTTTATTGTGATGTGATTTTTGGTCTTCTGGATATATACCTAGTAAAGGAATTATAGGATCGAATGGCAGATCTATTTTTAGATCTCTAAGTATTCTTCAAATATCCTTCCAAAAGGAATATATTAGTTTGCATTCCCACCAGCAATGTAGAAGTGTTCCCTTTTCTCCACATCCAAGCCAGCATCTCTGGTTTTGGGATTTTGTTATGTGGGCTAATCTTACTGGAGTTAGATGATATCTCAA
>CAUYON010082701.1:0-34840 GCA_963573935.1 Arctocebus calabarensis
TCATCAAGCCACACGCAATAAAGATGGTTCCAGTCCATGAACCCCTGTATCACTCTCCTCTGGAGAAACCCCAACTGCCCCCTTCTATCATCGCCTGATTCAGCAGGAAGCAGTTAGATCGAGTCTTCACCCCTTTTCCCTAACAGCAGTTAGAGTTTCTACTCGGAGAGGGAGAATTGATGCAGGACATCTGGCACCCTAGCCAGCTCAGCGGAGCTGGTGGACCTGCCGCCTCCTCCTTGGCGGTGTCAGTGCTGCGACAGCCAGCTGAAGAGCCAGCGGGCTGGATGACAGGCAAGGAGGGGGACCTCCAACCCTCACCAGAGGCTCCAATAGCCAAAAAGGCTGGACAACTGCCAAGGAGACACCTGTGCCTTGGTGTCTCCTTTGCTTCACACTTAGGACTAAATGTGGAACCCCCGTTCCTATGCCTAGGTCAATTTCTTATGAATTTCCTAGACCTCAATTCCATTAATGGACTGTATCCATTCATTGATACATTCATTTACCCGGCAGAAGGGACTGTATTCATTCGTTTCCTGGCCAAGGAACCCATACACCTATATATACCCTGAGACTAAAGGCCTAAAGGAGGAGACGGGGAAAGCCCAGGAGAGAAATGGAGAGAGCTTCTCTCTCCCAACTTGAATTCTCTCCCTCTACCAGGAGCTTTAGTGTTTTCTGTATTCTTTTCTATAAATAAATTCTGTCTTACCACTGGGGGGTGTGGGGGGAAATAATGTAATGAAGAATAATAAATACATGTATTTAAAATTTAAAAAAAGAAAGAAAGGGAGGTGAAGCAAGATGGTGAACTAGAGACAGCTCCTTTGTACCTCCGTTCAGTGGGATGAAATATACAAAAAATATAGAAAGGGTCTAGCAGAGCTTAAGGAATTGAAAAAGTCAATCAGGGAACTTAAAGATGCAGTAGAAGGTATCAAAAACAGACTAGACCATAGATAAGAAAGAACCTCAGAGTATGAGGATAAAGCTCTTGAGCTAACACAGGTAGTTAAAGAGGCAGAAAAGAACATTCACTGAGAGAATTATGGGACTTCATGAAGCATTCAAACATAAAAATTATAGTTATCCCAGAAGGGGATGAATGCTCCAGAGGAATGAAAGCCCTACTATAGGATATCATAAATTAAAATTTCCCAAGTATCACCAAAGATTCTGACACATTACTTTCAGAGGGATATTAAACCCCAGGTCATCTCAACTCAAGCAGAACTTCTCTGTAACACATTGTCATGAACCTATCCAAAGTCAAGATGAAAGAGAAAATTCTGCAACCTGCCAGGAGTAATCACACATTGACTTACAGGAGCAGAGCCATTGCGGTCAGAGCAGATTTCTCAAATGAAGCTTTTCAAGCCAGAAGGCAATGGTCATCTACTTTCAACCTTCTTAAACAAAACAGTTTTTAGCCCCAAATTCTATGTCCTGCTGAGCCAAGCTTTAAAATTGATGGAGACATCTCTCTCTGCCTGATATGCAGACATTGAGATTGCCACAAGAAGATCAACTCTACAGGAAATACTTGGTCCTAGTCTCAACACTAAGCATCACGATGAACCACCAACAAACGAAACACCCAGAAACCAAAGGACAAAACCTAGCTTCCACAATGATGGAAAAGATGAAACTAAGCAATTGACTTTCATAAAATAAGGTGAATAGAACTCCACCACACTTATCAATTCTCTCAATTAATGTTAATGGCTTGAATTCCCCACTGAAGAGGCTCAGGCTGGCTAATTGGATATAAAAGCTCAAGCTATCCATATGCTACCTGCTGAAAACACACCTAGCCTCAAAGGACAAAGCAAGACTCAGGGCGAAAGGATGGAAAACAATATTTCAGGCAAATGGAAATCATAAGAAAGGAGGGGGTCACAATCTTATTTTCAGATACAAGTAGATTTAAAGCAAGTAAAGTAAAAAAGACAAAGAGGGACACTTCACATTGGTTAAGGGAACAATACAACAAGAGGACATTTCAATTCTAAATATTTATGCACACAACTTAAATGCTCCCAGATTTATGAAGCAAACCTGAATTGGTCTGAGCAATATGATAACCTATAACACTGTACAAGTAAAGGGGCATTAACACTCCTCTTACAGAGCTGAACAGATCCTCTAAACAGGAGCTAAACAAAGATAAAACTGACTTAAACATGACCCTAGAACAACTGTGCTTACTAAACACATGAAGAACACACCATCCCAAACCTAATGAACTTAAGTTCTTCTTGTCAGCCCATGGAACATTCTCCAAAGCAGACCAAATCCTAGGACACAAAGCAAACCTTAACAAAATCAAAAGAATTGAAATTACACCTTACATCTTCTCAGGCCATAAAGCAATAAAGATAGAACTCAACACCAAGAAAAATTTTCATCCCCATACTAAATAACCTTATTTTGAGTTATAGTTGGGTCCAGGAAGAGATTAGAGAGGAAATAATTAACTTCCTCAAACACAACAACAATGAAGATACAAGCTACCAAAACACTGCAAAAGCAGTTCTAAGAGAAAAATCTATTGCATTAGATGCCTACATTTAAAAAAACAGAAAGAGCACATCAACAATCTAATTAATCATCTTAAGGAAATGGAAAAGACTGGAAAGCTGAGGCGGGTGGATTGCCTGAGATCACAGGTTAGACACCAGCCTGAGCAAGAGTGAAACTTTGTCTCTAAAAATAACCAGGCATTGCAGTGGGCACCTGTAGTCCTAGCTACTTGGGAAGCTGAGGCAAGAGAATTGCTTGAGCCTAAGAGTTTGAAGTTGCTGTGAGCTATGATGCCACAGCACTCTACCAAGGGTGACAAAGTGAGACTGTCTCAAAAAAAAAAGAAAAAGAAAAAGAAAGAAAAAACATAACAATCCCAAACCTAGCAGAAGAAACGAAATAACCAAAATCAAATCAGAAATAAATGATATGAAAAACAAAAGAATCATTTAGAAATTCATGAAACAAAAAGTGGGTTCCTTGAAAAGATAAATAAAATTGGTAAACCATTGTTCAGGTTAACTAGAAATAGAAAAATAAAATCTTTAATAACTTCAACAGAAACAAAAAAAGGGAATAGCAAATGATACCACAGAGATACAAGAGATTATCTCTAACTACTGAAAAAAATAATTAGTATAATCTAAGTACCTTTGATGAATCCCAAATAAAAAAAGAGGAAACAAGCTGTGGTATACATATACCACAGAATACTATTTGGTCATTAAAAAGATGGAGACTTTATACCTTTTGTATTAACCTGGATGGAGTTGAAGTACTTCTTCTCAGTAACTCACAAGAATGGAAAAGCAAGAATCCAATGTACTCAATTCTAATATGAAGCCAATAGACAATCTAATACAGGACCATATAAGAGAAAAACTCAAATCAACTGAAGGTGGGAGTTGGAGAAATCAGGGAGTCGGGAGAGAGGTGGAGAGAGGGGGAGGGTGGACTCCCACTTACTGGGCACAATGTTGGGGTGTATGGCACTCCTCTTGTAGTGGATCACAATTTTAAGAGGGACTTTATGTAACAAATGCCAACATTTTAACCTAATTCTTTGTACCCTCAATTAACCTGAAACAATTAAAAAAGAAACACAGTATCTTTGACATGTGGTTAAGTTAAGCACAATGAAGTGAGCTATGCCTGTACTATGTATTTTTAATCCTGGCTTCCAAGAGTCAACCTGCTTTAGAGTAATTTGATGGGTCTTTTGTCACAGGCTGTGCATGGGCCCCTTAGTACAAGTGACATTTCCCTCCTCCGTCAGTTGACGTACGTGCAGCTTTAGAAATATTTCCAGGTTGCTATCCCACCTCTGCTTCCTCCTGGCTGTGTGGATTTTATGCTTGCACACAGCTTTCCCAGCATGCAGGGCTGACCAGGACCCCTTCCCTGCTTCTGTTAAATTCTGGTGTCTCTGAGAAGTAGCTTGTGACAAGGATCGTCAAGCTATGAGCATCCTCCTAATTACTTCTAACAAGAGCTCCATCTTTTTGTAGCAATACCCTCAGGCATGGAATTCTCCACTCTCTCTTCCAAATAAAATTGTTCCCCTGAAACAGAGCAGTGGTGTCCTTAGTCCTATGACTGGCTCTCTCCCTTGGCAGAAATCCTGCAATACTGCATGGGATCTGGTGTGGGAATCACAGGCCTCCTCTCCCAGTGAGGCCCCTGCTCTCAGAGCAGGTTCTGGGAGAGGGGCGTAGCCATTGGTCTTCTTGCCTTACACCTCCCATCATGGACCTTGTGCTTCAGGGGTAGTAGCATGTGATAAAAAGGATGGTGTTCCCAAATTTTCAGCCTGCCACACCAGGGGTGGATGTTTGACCCTATGAGTTGGGCATGGAAGGAGCCCATGCCTGCCTGGAGCACAGCTCTGAAGCAGGGGATAAAGGGAGTGAGAACTGTCGGCAGCCTGCTCCCCCATAGTCCCAGACAGAGAGACAGAGAGGGGGTGGGCAGGAACCCCGACTTCTTGCTGCATCCACCTGAAGTGAGCACCTAGGGCAGGTTCCAGCAGAACTGAGAGGGCCACGGAGGGAGTGGCCAGTGGCTCAAATGCTGCACTTTCTGGCCACCCTTATCAAGAAAGAGTAAAATTATTTAATGAGTGTTTCTCTATTTGTTCTATGTCCTTGGGGGCAATTTCCACTAACTCGATTTTTTTTGTAAATAATTTTTCTCTTGCTTTACTGGTGAGAAGTTCTGCTTCAGTTCTCACTTGTCTATAACTTTATTACGACAGATGAATGAGGAAAGGAAATGTGGTGAATAGACACAGAGGGGATTTATTCAGCCTTAAAAAAGACAGAGATCCCGTCATTTGTAAAAAACGGATAAACCTGGAGGACAAATACTACACGGTATCACTCACATGTGGAGTCCACAGAAAAAATAAAAGGTGTCACATAAAAGCAGAGAGGGAAATAGTAGTTACCAAGATGGGCCGGGGGAGGGAAGCTACGGGGAGGGTGGTCAGTGGGTACAAAGCAACAGCCAGAAGTCCTGGTGCTTCACTACATGTAGGTTAGCAGCAGGGTGTTATGTAATACAAAATAGCTAAAAAGAGGGACTTTTGAATGTTCTTACTACATAAAATGATATATGTATGAGGTAATTGATGTGCTAAGGACCGTGGTTTGTTCCTAATACAACATATGAATGTATCCAAATTGTAGCCTGTAAATGTCTACAATTACATTAAGTTGATTACAACGTTGAAAAAAAGGAAAGAATCCGATTGTCCAAAAACACTGTTCACTTGTCCTGCTGGAGAGTGGTAAGGTGGCAGAAGTTTGCAGCCAAAGCCTTTGGCTCCCTCCAGAAACTGCCCTGGAGTCTGTCCCCTGCCACTTCATCCTCCTGCACCCTGACTCACACTGGCACTGACCCTGCTGACCCTTCCCTGATGAAACTGGGGGATGCGTCCCTCCTCCAAGCTCCAACACTGCCCAGCTCTTACTGGCGATGACACTTGTCTATAGTGTCAGGACTGGGAGTGTGAGGAGTCCACACCCCTGACTGGCAGTCCCCCTCACAGCAACTGCAGCACCTTTTCCTCTCCCAGTTTCCTCAGCAAATGACACAAAGGAAGCACAACGCTTTATTCAGTGCATTTTGTGAGAAGAAAAAGGACCTGGGCCCCCTCGGGCCCCCACTTAGGGAGTCAGGGCTCAAGTGCCACTAAAATGTTTGGTCTACTTTAAAGGCAGATGACGGGTAGGAAGCCAGGGCCTCTCCCAAGGAGTGGTTACAAATGTAAATGCCCAGGCCCCATCACACACCTGGTCATGCAGAAACTCCAGAGCTGGCACCAGAAGTCTGGGCTTTAACGAGCCCTGCAGGTGATTCTGGTGATGCAGCTCCAGCTGGAGGAGCTCCGGTCTGATCTGCTGGAAAGTGGAAATAAGCCTCCTCCTTAGCCCACCCATGCAACCCCTAGCAGCACCACTGCTTGAAGTCTTCAGGAACCAAGTATCATTGTATGGTATTCTCCGAGTCACAAAGCAGACACTGCAGGACACCCCCTCCCTTCCACAGGTGCTGCCCACCACCCTGCTGCTCAGCCCTGGCTCCAGGCCCCAGAGTGCAGCGGCCCCAGACAGGATCGGGGCTGAGGGCCTTGTGTGTGGCGTGTGCGGGTTGACTTGCCGGCCATCTGTGGGTACTGCAGAGCTGGGTGGACAGGGACTGTATAAGACCACAGGCATTTAGGTGATTACACACATCCATGTTTGCCCAGACTGCCAGGTCGGAGGACACTGGGTGGCTGGCATCCCATCCCAGCTAATGTGTTCAATGTAGGGGTATATGGCTCAACACGTCCTGGGTGAAGGCCTGAATTACAGCTTGGACTTTACTGTACAAATGCAAACAATGGAATCTAAAAAATTGTACCCTTATAGCAATCTGAAATTTTTAAATATCTTGAAAAGAAAGACCACCCTGACATCTCCTGTGTCCTGCCTGAACTGATCTACAAAGGTTGCCACAGTGAAGTACTGGAAGAGTTTCTGTTTAAACAGCAGAAATTGGTTTGCACATGTCCTGAAGGCTGAAGGTCTGGGTCAAGGGCAGTATTGCTCCTCCTGAGGCCTCTCTCTTTGGCTCAAGGCCATCAGCCTGCTCCCTGTGTCCCTACCTGATCTCCCCTGGGTGCTCATCCAGCCCTGGTTTTCTCTGCATGTCCTAAGCTCCTGACTGACAAAGACACCAGTTGGATTGGAGTGGGGCCACCCTCACAACCTCATTTCACCCTGATGGTCTCTTTAAAGACTCTACCCTCAAACACAGTCACAGTCCAAGGGACGGGGATGAATATCGAACACGTGAATTCAGGGGGAATAAGATTTAGCCTGTACCCCAGATTTCCAGCTTTAATCTGAGGCCAGCAAGGCTGCCTTTTGTCAGGTTTCAGACCCCCAGTGAGCAATGGAGAGGCCTGGCCCCGGGCCTGCATCCCCACAGTGCTCCCACTGCCTCTACCCTGAACCCCACCCAGGACTCAGAGGCCTCTGTGCCGGGTGCACAGAAATGACTGTGCCGTCAGCACTAAGTTAGCCCAGCCTTGTCAATGCTCACACCATGTCCGTATCCAGTCAGGACGCAGCCTCGCTCTGACCCCAGGTGGGAGCTGGAGCCCTGGCTCTGGGAAGGACTGCACAGCACACAGGTCCCCGAGGAAGTTGGCTGATTGTTTGCTCCAGCTCTGTTATCTCTCTCTGTCTCTCTCTTCTTTTCTTTCTCCTATTCAGTAACCATGAGTTCCCTGCCAGCCCCCAGGCAGGCAAGTACCTCTGTCCATGCCACCCTGCAGCAGTGCCGCAGTGAGTGGCCTTGGGGCTGATTGCAACTGCATTTGTACTAGCTGCCCCATGAAGAACAGGCCTCCTCTGGGGCCTCGAGAAGGTCTAAACTTAAGCTAGTCACATCCTAGTATACTCACAGCAATGGAAAATACAGTAATGTGTAAATATGTAGCTGTGCCCGGGCCATTGCCATTATCACCGTGTGTGTATGACACACGGGGCTGCAGGGCATCATCAAGGTGCAGCCAGGTGTGCTCACAGGCCACGCGGGTGTCATCACTGCCTTTGCCGTCTTGGGCTTTAAAGGAAAGTATTGGGAAGTGAGAGAAGAAAAGGGATGACTTTATAACATGTACAACATCCTTGCAACTTGACGGTCCACTGCACTTTGCTGTCCTCCTCTACCTCTGAAGATGGGGATCCCCACGAGCCCGCCCCTCCATGCCAAAGGAGGATGCCTCCTGAGACGAGACCTGAAACCCACTTCCCAGAGCCTGAGACGGAGAGAACCGTGTGAAAGAGCTTCTGCAGCTCCCAGGGGACAGACCGTCCAGCTGGTGTCATCGGACCTTAATGAGTACATCCCGAGCAACTCTCCTGCAATTATTTTCCAGTGATGTATGACAAGTTGCTGTTTATATGGGCTTATAAAATGTTACAGAGTCTCATTAATTTGCCCTTCATTAGCTATGTAATTTTGCTAATGATCCTGACTCGCCGCATGCTGTACCCTGAGATTCAGTTTCCTGGCTAGGCTCATGTGACACCTCAGCTGGCTCAGCTCTGGCAACCCCGCCACCACTTGTCACTTCTGCCTCCAAGTGGAGCAACCTCAGGTAGATAAATAAATGATACTCTGCACAGCATACTGCATATTCATCAGAGGAGTAGGAGGTGAAATTAGTTAATCATGTACAATTGCTCTGGAGTACCAAGGCTGTTTGTCATTAACTGTCCTTCCCTCAGGCGGTTGTGGGCACATCCTACCGCCGGTGTATCTGCTGTGCTGGTCCTGACAGCACACAGCACGTGACTGGGAGCAGCGGGTGTGGAAGCTGCAGTGGAAGCCGGGGTTCAGAATTGCTCTGTCCCGGGCAGCATGCCTGGCCCTCCCTGCTGTGTCCCTTTGCAGAGCTCATTTGCCTCTCTGGATTTCTGTTTGCTCATCTGTGAAATGGAGGCAAGAATGACACACTTTATAAGGGGTGCTTAGAAGATGAAATGATGTAATTATAGCAGGTACTTGAGAAAGAGCAGAGACCCACATGAATAGGTGGTGCCTGGACCATGGGACAGAACAAAATTAATCTCGTCCCTGAAAGTCAGGAGCTGAGCAGAAGGTGGGGGAGAGGAAGCAGATCAGCTCTGTCTATAACACTTTCACCACAGGCATGTGGTTGAGACTCCATGGCCTCTGCAGCCCTAGGGGCCCTGGGCTCTACGGTGGCTCCAGCAGTACTGGGCTCTTGCCATCACAAGGCCAAGCAGTGACCAGCTGGGGATGGGGGTGGCCAGCAGTGTGCCTGGAGTCAAGGCCTCTGAGTTCACCAAAAACTTCCTGCCTCCTCCCCCCAGTTCTAGGCTGGCCAGAAGGCAGAGGTAGGACTTAGACACAGGTCCAGCCCTCAGCACAGCCTCCCCTAAGCTGTGGGACAGAGGTGTGTGGGTAGGGACACACAGTTATGATGTAAGGACTAGCAGCTGTAAGTATGGGAGACGTGAGGACATCCAGGCTGAACGGTCAGCTTCCCAGACAGCATGGAGGCCCCAGCACAAGTGTGGGGCAAAGGACACTGTGTGTGAACCACACAAGGACCCACTCTGAGAGCACAGCGAGGATTGAGCCAGCACGTGACTAATGCAGGGTGGGGCAGGACGGCAGGACCACGGGACAGGGACACCTGGGTTGCCAGATGTCTTTCGGAGTGGCTTCCTCTCTTCCTTTCCCTCAGATTTGTTGGGAAATATTTCAAACATCAAAAATTGAGCGATATCACGAGCAAGTTTTAGATATTTGTCACATGTGCCTCATGTCTTATTTTACAAATAAAATATTTTTGATTTTGTGGTAACACGCTGTGAGCTCCACCAGACCCCATGTGTCCTCCTCCTTCCCCTCCCATGGGATAAACTCCATTCTGCATGTTGGTTTTTGTAGTGGTGCCCCCTATGTGTGACTCACAGGCGGCATACTTTTCTCAGAGTGTTTGTGGCCTACTGTGCTTTTTCTGTATCAAGCTTTATTGTCCCGATTTTATGTTGCTTCAAGATTGATTCATACAAATCTTATCAGATCTACTGATAAATCACTCATTTAAGTCTGTAGAATAATTGTATGAATCTAGCACAACATAATTGTCCATTTTCTCACAGATGAGCATTTAGGTTTCAGGTGCTCTTTACTTGACTGCAAGCATGTATGCCCTGACCTCGGGATCAGGCCACCTGCTCTTCCCCTTGAAAGCATAGCCCCAGGTGCACTTCCTGGCCAACGTGTTGGACTAACAGCCTGGTTTTTATCCCAAATCTGATGAGAATGAAATGACAGCTGTTTGTCATTTTGAGTGTGCTTACCTGATTCCTAAGGAGTGTAAGCACCTTACCAAATGCTGATGGGCCCACCTGACTTCCTCTCCTGTGAATCACTTGCAGACATCGTCTCCTATTCACTGTGAAGCGATGTTGTTTCACCTTGATTTGTACGAGTTTGTTACGTATTCCCATGACCATGATAAATTTGCTTGGTGAATATTTCTCCTAGCCAGTGGCTTTTCTTTTAATGTTTGTCTAGATATTTATGAAGTAGAACCATTTTGTTATTCTAATGTTCCAGCTTTACCAATGGTTTCCTTTATGTTCATGCTTTTTAAAAACGAAATATTTCCCTACCCCGATGTAATAAAGATATTATATTTTCTTTTAAACTTTGGAGGGATTATTTTTCACATTTAAATCTTTAGACCACCAAGAATATATGTTCTGAGGAGTGCGAACTGGAGATCTCAGCTAGCCACTTGTCCCCATGTGCTTATTGAACAGTCTGGTTCGGGGGTGTCCAACCTGTGGCCAGCAGGTATCAGAAATCAGAGAAAGCATACACGGACCTTTTCTTTTGCTCATCCACTTTTGTTAGTGTTTCTGTACTTACTATGTGCCCAAGACAACTCTTATTCTTCCAATATGTGGCAGAAAAGAAAAAAGGTTAGACGTCTAGTCTCTATCAATCTGTGACCCCACATCTTTGCACTGCCCGTACACCTGGGAGTGCTCTTCACATCGGGCCTTTAGCTCAGCTCTGTGGTCCTAAGAGACCTGCAAGAGTTTCTGGAAGCTCACTCAGGTGGAGTGAGGAGAGTGGAGAGACAGGGAGGCTAAGGGAGCATTAGAGGTAAGGCCAGTCCCCCTTTCTTCACTTAAAACACCTGAACCTCAGTTTAGCTGGATACAAGATCCTGGGTTGAAAGTTACTTTGTTTTGGGAGATTAAAAGTTGACCTGGCTCAGCACCTGTGGCTCAATGGACTAAGGCACCAACCATGTACACCTGAGCTGGCAGGTTCTAATCCATCCCAGGCCTGCAAAACAACAATTATGGCTGCAACAACAACAACAAAAAAAAATGGCCAGACGCTGTGGTGAGCACCTGTAGTCCCAGCTACTTGGGAGGCGGAGGCAGGAGACTCGCTTGAGCCCAGGAATTGGAGGTTTCTGTGAGCTGTGATGCCATGGCACTCTATCCAGGGTGACAACTTGAGGCTCTGTCTCAAAAAAATAAAAATAAAAATAAAAAGTCGATGACCATCCTCTTCTACCTTTAAAGGTTTCAGGAGAGAGATCTGCAATTATTCTAATATTCTTTCCCTTGTAGGTTATGGTTTTCTTATGTCAGGCTGCTTTCAGAATTTTCTCCTTTATATTAACTTTAGTGAAATTGATTATGATGTGTCTGGGGGATGTCTTATTCAGGTTGAGTCATGCTGGAGTTCTGAAACTGTCAGCTATCTGAATTTAAGAATCTCTTGGCATGTTTGGAAACTTTTCTTTCATAATATCATGAAGAAGTCTCTGTGTCTTGTGAAGCCACTTCATCAGTTTTGGGCATCCCTAAAAGGCAAATATTAGTTTTCTTCAAATTATCCCAGAGCTCTCTGAGAGAGTGATCTGTTTTTGCCTTCCATTTCTTTTCCTTTTTGCAAGCTTGGGGGCATTTGAAAGCATTGTCTTCAATATCAGAAATCCTTTCTTCTGTTTGCTCCATACTGTTGCTGAGGGATTCTACTGTATTTCTCAGATTGTTGAGGGCTGTGACTTCTTGTCTCAATGTGTCAATATCTTTGGTCATTTTGTCTTTGAATTTTTTGAATTCTTGAGGCATCTTTTGGATCACTGCTTGAAATTCTAATTCCATCTTTTCCTCCGTTCTGTTGATCTTATTTGCTATCCAGATTCTGAATTTGATTTCTGACATCTCAGCTATTTGTTTATGTATGAGATCATTAGCTGTGCCTGCCTTGTTGTTCCTTGGAGGAGTTGATCTACTCCGATTATTCATGTTGCCAGAGTTCTTCCATTGATTCTGCCTCATGATTATTTTTTACCATCACCGCTAGCCATCCTAAGAGTTGGGGAGGTGTCTCCCCAAGATTAGACCTCAGCGGGATTACACTATTATTGCTGTATCTTTGTAGAGAGTGACCCTGTGTAGCTCCTCTGGGACTGCCCCTGCCAGGGAATTCTGTCTGTGGGACCAGCTCTGGAGTGTGGCACCCTCGGAATGAAATACCACAGTGGGGGATGGTTCACATGGTTCTGGAAGTTCTTGGAGCCCGGTGACATTGCAAGAGAACCCATGGCACCAGCAGTCTCTGGCTGAGAAGAAAGCTCCATGCAGAAGCTTAGGGGACTCCAGAGGGAGGGCCTTGGTTGCATAGCTGCCGAATTCCCTGGCCAGAATGGCGGGGCTGTTGTGGAGGGAGGACATAGTTTGCAGGGATCCTGGATTTCTTGGCTGCACTAGGTGTGTGGAGTCCTTGGAGAGCACAGGACGCATGGCCGTGCAGTTGTCAGTGGAGTCCATGGTCAGGGGAAGACCTGTGGAGGCCTGGTAGGTGAGAAGTGCAGGGCTGTGCGTTCGCTGGCGGATTCCCTTGCCAGGGGCAGGGAGGCTCACCACAGTCCCCAGAGTCTCTTGCCTGTGGAGCACTTGGTCTGTCAGACAGGGAGAGGGGAATCTGCTCCAGAACCTTCTCTCTGTCTCAGCAGGGGTTAGGCTTCTGGTTCATCAGGTAAGGAGGGAAGGGTGTACTGTAAATTCAAAATGGCAAGGAAAACTCCAGTTCAGTTTTCCTGCCCAGCAAAAGAGTGTTCAGTGTCACAGCAGGGTCCCTCTTTGGAAGCAGTCCCCACTTCCCAGAACACTCACTCATGTGAGATAAGAAGTCCACAGTTCACCACTCGTCTGTAGAAAACCCACAGGAGCAAATGAAGAGAAAAATAAAGGAAACAGAAAGACATAAAACCACAGCTCTCTTTGGGGAAGGGACCGACCCTTTTCCTTTCAGATGAATTTTATACCTGAAGCTTGCTTTCTTGGAGTTACAGCTTGTCTCAGCAGAGGTTATCTACAGTTATTACTTTTCTCTCTCAGCTTGGTTTCCAATCTTCAGCTTAATTGAGCTGTTTCTGGAGGCTATCTTTCCTTTTGGACAGGAGCCTCTTTCAGAAGCTGATTCCAGTCGGCCATCTTGCTTGCCCCCCCTTCCCTTTTAAATATTCTTTTTTCTTATGACCTACTTTCCCACATTTATGACATTTGACGTTAACTTGGGGACTTACACTCTGATCTTACAGCTGCCCAATTTGAGTTGTCATGTAAATATAGCATTTACCTGCTTCAACTATAAGATTCATCTGATCTCTCAACTGTTTTATATCATCTGCCAGGATCTAGATTGTAGTCTTTAAACTGTTCCATTTGTTATGTGAACTGTTGTATCTGTTGTCATAATTTTTCTCCACTTGCTTTTTCTTTTGGTCTTCTACTTTTTACAATCTTTTCTTTTCAATTCTTAGAACTTTTGTCTACCTTAAAGGGAAAGGAACTCTTTAGCTGTTTTTTACTCTGGAGTCTAGCTGTTTTACAAAACTTCACTTCCTCTATTTCTTCAACAACCTTCTTAATCTACCTCAGTTCTTTTCTTTTAATCAGAACTCTTAACTTCCAAAAAGGGATTCGAGTGTCAGTCTCTCAAAAGCTACTTCCTGCTGGCAATGGGTGAAGATAGAGGGGAAGGCAGTTAGAAGTTCTCTTTCCTACCTTAACAAACTCTTGCAACATATTCCCAAACTTTTCTCTTTGCTGTTTTATGGAAGGTTTTTCTCACCCCTAAGGGTAAAGGTTTGTTTGCTAAAGGTTCTTATCTCCTAGTTCTATCTTTTCCTGTTGTTGTCTAAAGTTTTTTTTTTTTTTTCCCATTTTTACAGCCCTTTCTAGAAGAGGCTAAAGGAATTTATTGGCTTTTATTCCCACTATAGTAGTTAGAATTTGGAAAGAGAAAATGTAGAAAAGAAAAGGAAAAACCAAATGAGAAAGACCTGTCTTTTCTTAGAAAGACTTGGCTGTCATTTTCTTAGATATTTATTTTCCCTCTAAGTATTTCTATTTCTCTTCTCTCTCTTTTTCTTATTTGCTAAAGCTTATTTCTTTCTCAGTCCACATTCACTGAATCCTGCCAACTATGCCATTTGTCATATGTAAGTTCATACATCCCTTGCCAGGGCCTAGGACTGGCCAGGTCTTGGGCCCAGCTTAACTAGGTTCTGTACATGGACCGCTAAGTTACCTTACTCAGGTTCAGTTTCTCTTAGGTGCCTGAGGGCTATCTACTTTAGCTGGAGAGAGAGGGAGAAAGAGAGTGTGAGTCTTAGAGAGAGTAAATAAGTCTTTTTAGAAAGATAGATTTTAGTCTTTAGCAGAGCTTGGTAATCTTCAGCAGAGAGATGCTGTACTGGTGTTCTGCAGGCAGGACAGGAGACAGAGTCAGAATAAGTGAGTCTCTGATAGAATGTGCATGCTCCTTGAGTGCCTTCTTCTCCAGATAATATAAATCTAATCTTGTGCCTCACAACTGCACAGATGTAGAGACAGTCAATACACCACTGCTCTCATCTCACAAGCTCTCCTGCTTGGTAGCAGAGCTAAATCCCTCTCCATACCCTTTCCACCTTGGTGTTCCATTATTGAGCTATACAGCTATTTCTTATAACTCTCACTCCTCCTAGCAATAGGAAATATGTGCTGCAACAATTTGGCATTACTAAACAAGCACTCCTGGATATTCTTAGACCTATCCTCCATAATGAACAGCACAATCCTCTACCACCAAAATAAACACACTCAGAAACTTTTGATCAAATTCCAAATTCTACAGTGGTAAAGGATTAAAAATGTCCACTGGAATTTCAAGAAAATCAAAACCCAAATTTCTACCAGAATTGTCAATATTATCAATTAATGTGAGTGGCTTAAATTATTCTCTGAGTAGGGTCTATTCTCTGACTAGATACAAAAACTCTGTCCAGATATCTGCACTGTACAAGAATATCATCTTGCCTTAAAAGATTAATAAAGACTCAGGTGAAGGGATTTTCATCTATAATTCAGGCAAATGGCAATCAAGGAAAAGCAGGAGCTGCGATTTTATTCACAGATATGGGTTTAAACCAACAGAAGTAAGGAAGTATAATGATGGAAACTTCATATCTGGTGAGGGTAACAATCAACATGATGATATTTCAATTATTAATATTTATGATCTCAATCAGAATGTGCACTAATTTATAAGAAAGACTCTTACACACACGAGAAACTTGATTCTCCAACATCATAACAGTTGAGGATTTTAACACCCCTTTTGCAGTGTTGGATAGATCCTCCAATAAGAAATAAAGCGAAGGGTTCAACCTGTGGCTCAGTGGGTAGGGCACTGGCCCCATATACCAAGGGCAGTGTGTTGGCCAAATTGCAAAAAAAAAAAAAAAAGCTGGATATTGTAGTAGGCATTGGTAGTCCCAACTTCTTTGGAGATGGAGGCAAGAGAATCACCTAAGCCCAGGAGTTAGAGGTTGCTGTGACCTGTGTGATTCCACAGCACTCTACCAAGGGTAATAAAATGAGACTCTGTCTCCACAGGGGAAAAAAAAAAAGGTGCAACCACAGAAAACCCACTGCTAATATCACATGAAGTGGAGTTAAATTACAAACATTTCCACTCAGATCAGGAAAAAGGTAAGGTTACCCATTGTCTCCACCTCTTTTTAACATTGTAAGGGAAGTCTTAGCCATCACAGTCAGGCAAGAAAACGCAATCAAGTGTATACATACAGGGTCTAAGGGTAGCTGTTTGACATCTACTGCAAAACATCCTTTTGTGAGAAGCTTACAAATTTATTATGCCTGGCTACTGCCTCAATTTGGTAATAGTTTCACAGGTCTTAATCATGTCTACTTTGCTTGAACCATCTTGGTAATTCTTGTCCTTTTAGTTGATGAAAATCGTTGTTGATAGTTTTGTTAGTTTGTCTGTTCATGTGTGTCTGTATGGGTATTTTTGAGGCATGGTTTCTGCATGTGGCTCAGGTTAGTTTTTTGTGGTGTCATCCAAGATAATAGTAACCTCAAACTTCAGTATTCAGGCAATTCTCCTGTTTGATACTCCCATGTGGCTAAGACTTTAGGTGCCTTTTACAATTCATAGATGATTTTTCAACTTTTACTAGAGACATGGTCTGACACTTCCTCAGTCCATTCTCAGAACCCTCTACTTTAAGAACTCCAATCATCTCTGCATGCCAGAGGGCTGGGATTATAGGTGTGAGCCACCAAGTTTGGTCATTTCCTCTTTCTTTGTTTCCATCCATCTCTACCTCCCTTCTCTCACTCCCTCACTTTATCCTTCTTTACTACAATTGTCTCTCTCTCATTTGCTTGCTCTCTCCATTCCTTTATTTCCTTCATTCTTTTCTTTCATCTCTCTGTTTCCTCTACACCTTAAGGGAAATTTCTCTACTGACAAACAAACAAACCCTACAAGTGATCCCTGAATGTGTAGTCTTCAACTCTACACTTGAATGGGTGAATTGTGGACTGTGTAAAATATATCTGAATAGAATTATTTTATAATGTGTGAGCTGTTATACATGAGGGTTATTGAGCAAAACCTTCACCAAAAAATAAGCATGGATGGGCAACATAGCTCACACCTATAATCCCAGCAATTTAACAGGCCTCAGAAGAAAGATCACTGGAAGATAAGGGGTGTCAGACCAGACTGAGAAACAGAGTAAAACTCCTCTTGTCCAAGAAATAAGTGCAAAACTTCACCAGCAGTGGTGGCATGGGCCTATACTCTCAGCTGCTGAGAAGCATAAACTCAAGAGGAACACTTGAATTTATAATCTTGCATTTCCTTGAGCTATGTTGGTACAAATGTACTTATCTTGGGTGAAGGGGGAAACAGTATCCAATCTATAAGAGAGATACTGTAAGAGACATTCCCACTGGATGCAGGAAAAGTCCGGTAGAATGCAAAATATTTTATACACGTATTCAAAATAGTATTTATTACCAGGATTACTAGTCCAGCTCAATATGGGAAAATCAACTAATAGAACACACTACATTAATAGAATCAATAAGGAACACCACATGGTCACCTCAAGAGATATAGAAAAGGCTTTTGACAGAGGCATCATATCTTGTTTATAAAATTTTTAAAAAATATTAGATGAGGGAACGTGCCTGTTGCTCTGTGAGTAGGGCACCTACCACATATACCAAGGATAGCAGATTCAAACCCAACCACAGCCAAACTTCAGCAACAACAAGAAAAATAATTTAGATGAGGAGAGAATGTATTCAGGATTACTAATGGTATTGACAAATGAGTGGATACATACAATGTGCTATACTCACATGATGGAATATTTTTTCAGGAATCAAAAGGAATGAAGTGACTATTTATGTTACAATAGGAATGAAGGTTAAAATAATCATGATAAGGGAACAAGGCAACTTAAAAAAGACTACACAGAGTATGACTGAATTCAGAAGAAAATATCAAGACAACAATCATTATTTGCTAGGAGTAGGGGGCAGGTTGGGGAGAGTGGTGGTGAAATGAAAGTGACTGCTATTAGGCATTGACATTCTTCGTGTGGGGGGAGAAGAAGTGAAAGTAACTGATATTAGGTATTGATATTCTTTGTGTGGGGGGAGAAGACAAAGTTCTAAAATTATATTGTGATGATAGCTGTACAATTGTGTGACTATACTAAGAAACACGGAATTGTATACTTTCAAAGGGTGAACTACTTATTTCAATGTAGCTGCTGGAAGATGTTTTCCAAAACATGAGGTGCTCAAGAGGATCACAGAAGAATACCAAGGTCATGAGAGTATGTGAGAGACAGTTAACCCTAGCTCCCTGCTCACACACAGATTACCATGAATTGACACAGAAGACACATTGTTGCATCCTACCGAAGTTGTCATTTTCTTTTTCTTTGAGACAGCGTCTGACAACTTCTCCTTGGATAGAGTGTCCTTAAGTCATCACAGCTAACTGTAATCAAAAACACATGGGTCAACAGGTCCTATTGAATCAGCCTCCTGAGCATCTGGGAGACCAGGTGCTTATCCACAGTGTCCAGTTACTTTGGACCACTGGCTTCTACCTCTGAGAGTGTTAGAATTACAGGAGTGAGCCACCACTCCAGATCTTGAATTTGGGATAGTTTTCAAACTATGGTTGGTGGCCAGTGGTGGTGCTTCATGCCTCTCATCTTGGCAATTTGGGAGGCCCAGTCAGTTGGATTGTCTGAGTTTCTGAATAGGGGGCCACCCTGAGCATTAGTGAGATCCCCATCTCTGAAGAATTAAAAACAGCTGGATGGTATGCAGGCACCTAGAGTCCCAGCTGAGGGAATAGGTTTGCTTAATGACAAAACTGTAAGTTTGCTGTGAGATATTATACCAAGGCACTTTGCAGCTGGTAAAAGAACCAGACACTGTCTCAATACATAAATGAAGAAAACCATAGGTAACAGAACTTACCACTCATTTTTAATTTTGACCATGGACATAGGGTTTAAATTTTTCAACCAGATAAGATATCAAATAGATAAATTATTCTCTCATAGAGAAATTGTTTTCCTACAACTTCTATTAAACAATCCTTTGCATTTTGCATAAATCTGACCCTTTGATATCTTAGATAGTCCTTGTCACTGGAAACTATGTACACAATAAATTCTGGAGTCAAATCAGGCTTTTCCTATGCATATTAAAAGATCTAGAGGATATACTCCCCCTCTTCTGTTTACTCTTCTGTTAACTCCTTCAATCTGGGCCAGTATTCCCTTGCTCCAATCAGTCTAAACTCAGGGACCAGATATGTCTGGATAACACCTACCCATCAGATCAACTGCCAATATCCTAATGAGGCAAACCAACTGAACCCTACTTGTTCTGACTCATTGTTCCCTCCCCACCCGGTGCCACAATATATCTCCTCCTTCATATAGTACCATATTCCATCTACCTACTGGTCTCTCCTCTTACCTCAGCTCTTGGAAATTGTGTCTAGCAAATCATCTTTTTCTTTTCTTTTCTTTTCTTTTCTTTTCTTTTCTTTTCTTTTCTTTTCTTTTCTTTTCTTTTCTTTCCTTCCTTCCTTCCTTCCTTCCTTCCTTCCTTCCTTCCTTCCTTCCTTCCTTCCTTCCTTCCTTCCTTCTTTCTTTCCTTCTTTCATTATTTTTCATGAGACAGCCTCTCACTATGTTGCTCAGGCTAGAGTATCATGGCATTAGCCTAGAAAATAGCAACATCTAACTCTTGTAATGAAGGGATCCTCTTACCTCAACCTCTGCGGTAGCTGGACTAAAGGCAAGGGCCAGAAAACTTGACAATCTTTTCTCTTTTAGTACAAACCAGGTGTGTGATCAGGTCATAGGGTATCTTGCTGTTGCTCAGCTTTGTCTCCAACCCCTGAGCACAGGGGATCAGCCCACCTTGTCCTACCAGAATAAACAAATAGTGTAGTCATGTGTGGGAAAAGTCACTGAGCTCTATTTAAGGGGCAATGAGGGGCTTTGAGGACTGCCTAATCCTCTGGCCCCAGTGAGACATAGGGATTATGCCAGGACTGCTTTGCATATCTGTGGTGGTAGATATCACAATTATGCCCAAATCTGTTTTTTGTTCATCATGTTTCCTTAGTGATTATGTATTGAATGTGTGGCTCAAAATAACACTAATACTTCCTATGTGGCATAGAAGCCAAATGTTTGAACACACCTAGCCCGAGGGCAGGAACGTTGGAACTTTCCAGATAGGCTGATATTTTCCATGTTCAGAATAAATAACTGCAGGTATGGAGTACATTACTGAACACATTGCCTAACTGGAATTCAAGAGAGAACTTTCTGTAGGACACCTACCATCCGAAACAAGAATATTCTGGGGAAAGAAATAAAATTTCAGGAAAAGTAGTAAAGAGAATTTCTGTGATGTACCTGCCAGATCTGTGAAATAACTATCTAATCTTTGGGCTTAGGTTCTTGGTCTGTAACATCCCAGGGCAGCACTAGGTATAAATCATACTCTTCCAATTGCTTACAAATCCAATGAGTTGAAAAGCAAAGGAAAGGTTTTTTAATTTCTTAGTTGGATATACAAACAAACTTTTGTAAGCAGCAATTGAATGCACAGAACAAGAAGAACACACTCTTGTAATATTTTGAACCCAAAGACAAAACTGGATATCCACTACACATGCCTCACAGGAATAAGGTTAAACATAAACATGGTGATTGAGGGCAACACCCATTGTGATGTCATCCAAGGTGACCATGTAGTGACTTAATCCTGTAATGTTTTGGGATGCAGGCTTCTGGTCCAAGATACTAAGTGGCCTTTTCTGCTCACTTCACCTGGTATCCATGAATGGTTTGAACCAGGACACATTTTATTCCTCCATCCAAAAACAGAGACATGATCTCCATTTGTGTCTTATTGATTCCATTGCCGGTTGAGATTCCCAGCACCAGGCTGACAAAACAGATGCGATTTTGTACAGTATAATGAATCTGGGTGCTTCACATCTGGCATAACTTCATGGAGTCACTTAAGCAGGACACTATTTGTTTTTTTTTTTTTTTTTTTTTTACTTTTTTTTCTTTCTTGGAGACAGAATTTTACATTGTCATCCTTTCTCAGAGTATTGTGGCATCACACCACACATAAAAATCTTACTGCAAAACTTTATGATTCATTTGACTTAGGCTCCTGAGTAGATGAGAATAAAGAAGCCCATGAAAACACCTGGCTATTTTTCTTTTTTTTTTTTTTTTTCTTTTGCCGTTTGGCCAGGGCTGGGTTCTCATCCACCACCCGCATTATATGGGACTGGAGCCCTACCCACTTTGCAACAGGCATGCCCCTGGGATGCTATTGCAAGGACCTGTTTCACACCTATTCAAAAACATCCATTTGTAAGAAGATTAAAAATGTGCTATGCCTGGCTACAGCCTCAATTTGGTCATAGGTTCACAGATCTTCAACATGTCTACTTTTCTTTAACCAGCAAGGTAATTCTGGTCTTTTTAGATGATGAAAATCTTTGTTGATTGTTTTGTTGTTTTATCTGTGCATGTGTGTAAGTATGGTTATTTAGGAGATACATTTTCTCCAAATATAAGTAGCACAGGCTACTTTTTCTTGGACTCAGTCTAGATCATAGCAACATCGAACTCCAGGATTCAGGCAATCCTCCTGGATGAGACACTCATATGGCTAGGACTACAGGTGACTGTTGCAATTCATAGATGATTTCTCACTTTTTAGTGGAGACAGGGTCTGACACTGGCTAAGATCATTCTAGGAACCTCCTTGTTCAAGAACTCCACTCATCTCAGCATGCCAGATGGCTGAGATTATAGTTGGGGACCACCATAATTTATCATTTTATCTTTCTTTGTTTCCCTCCATCCCTTCCTCCCTTTGCCACATCCTCAGTTTATCCTTCATTCCTCCAATTGTCTCTCTCTCATTCACTTACTCTCTCCATTGCATGCTTTCTTTGATTACATTCTTTCCTCTATTGCTCTCCTCAACACCTTAAGGGAATCCTCTGTAGTAACAAATGAACTATACAAGTGATCGTAGAACGTGTAGTCTTGAACTCTATACATTAAATGTGTGAATTGTCTACTGTGTAAATTATATCTGAATAGAGTTGTTATTTTGTAATGTACGGGCTGTTATCTATTAGCATAATCGAGAAAAATCTTCACCATAACAAGCATGGGTAAGCATTGTAGCTCACACCTATAATCCCAGCAGTTTCAGAGGCCAAGTTGGAAAGATCACTGTAAGGCATGGGGTATCAGACCAGACTGAGCAACATAGTACGATCCTACTTGTACAAGAAATAAGTGCGAAGCATCACCAACAGTTTGGGCATGGATCTGTACTCTCAGCTCCTGAGAAGCATAAACTCAGGAGGATCACTGGAACTTAGCAGCTTGCATTTCCTTGAGCTATGATGGTATGAATGTATTTTTCTAAGACAAAGAGTGAAAAGCAGTATCCAATCTGTATGACAGATACTGTGTAGGTGCAGGAAAAGTCCAGAAACATACAAAATATTTTATACACATATCACAAATTGGATTAATTATCCAGATAGCCAGTGCAGCTCAATATGGGAAAATCAACTAATAGAACACTCTGCAATAATAGAATTAATAAGGAAAGCCACATGGTTCCCTCAAGAGACACGGAAAAGGCTTTTGACCGAGGCAACAGATCTTATTGATAAAAATCTTTTTAAAAAATTAGATGAGGAGAAGGATCTGTTGCTCAGTGAGTAAGTCGTCTTCCCCATATACTGAGGGTGGTAGGGTCAAACCCAGCCCCAGCCGAACTGCATCAACAACAACAAAACATCTTAGATGAGAAGGGAACATCTTCAGGACTAGTGATGGTATTTACAGATGAGTGGATGCATATAAAGTGCTATATTTACACGATGGAATATTTTTCAACACTTGAAAGGAATGAAGCGCACATTTATGTTACAATAGGAATGAACTTTGAAATTATTATGATAAGGGAACAAGGCCACTTACAAATGACCACACAGAGCATGAGTGAATGCAGAAGAAAACATCAAGGAAAGGCCAATTTTCTGCTAAGAGGATGAGGCAGGTGGTGGAGGGTGGTGGGGAAGTGAAATTGACTATTAGTAGGTATTGTTGTCCTTTATGTTGGGGGAGAAGACAAAGTTCTAAAATTATTTTGTGATGATAGCTGTACAATTGTGATAAGATACTAAGAAACAAGGATTTGTATACTTTCAAAGGGTGAAGTACTTACCCCAATGAAGCTGCTTCAAGCTGTTTTCCAAAATTTGAGGTGCTCAAAAGGCTCACAGCATAAGAAATACTCTCAGGTCATGAGAGTGCTTGAGAGACAGTCAACCCTATCTTCCTGCTCACACACAGGTTACCATGAATTTACATGGAAGGTGCATTGTTCCATTCCAGCAAAGTTGTTGTTTTCCTTTTCCTTAAGACAAAATCTGACAAATTAGCCCATGGGTAGATTTCCCAGAAGTCATCATAGCTAACCACAATGGCAAACTCCTGGATCAACATATCCTATTGCCTCAGCCTTCTGAGCATGTGAGGATCCAGGTGCTCACCGATAGTGCCCAGTTACTTTGGATCACTCCCTTCTGCCACCAAGATTGTTAGCATTACAGGTGTATGCCATCACTCCAGACCTTGAATTTGGGACATTTTACAAACCATATTTTCTGGTCAGTAGTGGTGCTTCATGCCTGCCATCTTGACAATTTGGGAGCCCCCGTCATTGGAATTGTCTGAGTTTCTGAATTGGAGAGCAGCTGAGCACTAGTGAGATCCCCATCTCTGAAGAATAAAGAATAGGTGGTTGTGGGGGTGGAGCAAGATGGCTAACTGAAAGTAGCTTTTGAAAAAGGCTCCTGTCCAAAAGGGAAGATAACCTCCAGAAACTGCCCAATTAAGCTGAATACTGGGAGCCCAGCCGAGAGAGAGAAGTGATTTCTGCAGATCACCTCTGCTGAAACTGGCTGCAACCCCAAGAAAGCATTCTTCAGGTACAAAATTAATCTGAAAGGAAGAGTGCCCATCCCATCCCCCCCAAAAAAGCTTTGAGTTTCTTGCTTTTCTGTTTACTTTCTTTTTATTTTCCTCTTTTGCTCCTGCAAGTTTTCTACAGACAAGTGGTGAACTGTGGAACTCTTGTCTCACCCCATGGAACAGCGCTGTGGGAAGTGAGGTGTGCTTCCCCTGAGCACCCTGGTGTGACTTTGAGAACTCTATTGCTAGGCAGAAAAACCCAGCTAAAGTTTTCCCCACCATTCTGAACTTACTGTACACCCTTCCCCTCTTACCTGATGAACCAGAAGCCTAACCCCCACTGAGACTGGGAGAGGAGGTCCCTGAGCAGCACCCCCCCACCGCCTGCTGGAACTGGGAGAAGACTACGGGGGGCGTGGCAAGCCTCCCTCCCCTCCGGCCAGGGAAGCTCCAGGCAATTGCCTGGCCCTGCGCCCCGAGCTTGCCAGGCTTCCACAGGTCTGTCATCTACTGGAAACTCTGACAGTGACTGCCAGGCCTCCGCAGGTCTGCCCCCGACCAGGAACTCCTCCCTCAGCAAACACGTGGTCCTCTGCCTGGCACCTACAGGGCCCCCGAAGGCTGGTCTCTGACCACTAAATCCCCTGGTATCCGTGCAGATCTGTGCCCGAAATTGCAGGGCTTCCGCAGGCCTCCCTCTGCCAGGAACTCTGCCTGAAACCATCAGGCCTCTGCAGGGCGTCCCACGGCCAGAAACGCTCCCGGCAACTGCCTGGCCCTACGCCTGTGCTTGCTGGGCTTCTGGAGGTCTGCTGTCTGCTAGAGACTCTGCCAGCAACTGTCAGGCCTCTGTTGGTCTGCTCCCAGCCAGGAACACCCCCAGTGACCACATAGGCCTCTTCCTGGCACTCGCAGGGACCCTGTAGGTCCGCTGGTGGTGAGTAAATCCCCTGGGGACCGTGCGGCTCCGCGCCCGAGCTTGCAGGGCTTCTGCAGGCCTGCCTTCTGCCAGGAACTCTGCCTGCAACCGCCAGGCCCCTGAAGGGTGGCCCACAGCCAGAAACTCTCCCGGCAATGGCCTGGCCCTACGCCCATGCTTGTCGGGTTTCTGCAAGTCTGCTGTCTGCTAGAGATTCTGCCAGTGACTGCCAGACCTCTGCAGGTCAGTCCCCAGGCAGGAACTCCCCTGGCAACAATACAGGCCTCTGTCTGGCACCCACAGGGCCCCTGCAGGACCGCGTCTGGCGAGTAAATCCCCTAGAGACCATGCGGCCCTGCATCCAAGCTTGCAGGGCTTCCACAGGCCTGCCTTCTGCCAGAAACTTCGACTACAACTGCCAGGCCTCTGCAGGCCTACCCCAGGCAAGAAACTACTCCGGCAACCACCTGGCCCTGTGCCCCATGCTTGCCGAACTTCTGCAGGCCTGCCGTGTGCTACAGACTCTGCCGGCAACTGCCAGTCCTCCGCACATCTGCCCCCGACCAGGAACTCCCCCAGCAATTGGGCGGGCCTCTACTTGTCACTTGCAAGGCCCCCACAGGTCCTCCCCTGGTTAGGGACAGTACCGGTAACCACGTGGGCCTCCATCTGACACCCACAGGGCCTCTGCAGGCCATCCTTCTGCTAGGGACTCCACTGTCAACTGCCAGGCCTCTACAGGCCTGCCCCTAGACAGGAACTCCCCTGGCGACCGCCTGGCCCTTCATCCCACACTTGGTGGGCTTCTGTAGGTCTGCTTTCTGCCAGGGACTCCATCTGTGACCGCCAGGCCCCCAGCCTGGGTCACTCCCGGCAACTATGAGGACCTCCGCTTGGCACCTATGGGGCCTCCACTGGCCAGCCTTCTTCCAGGGACCCCAATGGTGACTGCCAGGCCTCTCTGTAGGCCAACTGCTGGTCAAAAACTTCCCAGAAAATCGCACAGCCCTGCACCCACCACTTGAATGGCCAGACACAACAGTGAAAAATAACCATGGGGCAGAATCAACGGAAAAATTCTGGCAATATGAATAATCAGAGTAGACCAACCCCTCCAAGTAAAAAGGCAGACACAGCACAAGATCTCCTGTATAGGCAAATGGCTGAGATGTCTGAAATCGAATTCAGAATCTGGATTGCCAATAAGATCAGCGGAATGGACGAAAAGGTGGAATTAGAATTTCAAGCAGTAATTCAAAAGATGACCCAAAAAATGTCTCAAGAATTCAATGAATTCAAAGACAAAATGTCCAAAGATTTTGACACATTGACACAAGAAGTTGCTGCTCTTAAAGATCTAAGAAATTCAGTAGAATCCCTCAGTAACAGAATGGAGTAAGCAGAAGGAAGGATTTCTGACATGGAAGACAAAGCTTTTGAATACTCTCAAACCTCCAAAGAACAAGAGAAATGGAAGGCAAAACAGATCACTCTCTCAGAGATCTCTTGGATAACTTGAAGAAAACCAATATTTGCCTCATAGGGATCCCTGAAAGTGATGAAGCAGCTTCACAAGACACAGAATCCCTTTTTCATGAGATCATGAAAGAGAATTTTCCAGACATGCCAAAAGATTCTGAAATTCAGATAGCAGACAGTTTCAGAACCCCAGCATTACTCAACCCAAATAAGACATCCCCCAGACACATCATAATTAAGTTCACTAAAGTAAATATGAAGGAGAAAATTTTGAAAGCAACCAGATGCAAGAAATTAATAACCTACAAGGGAAAGAATATTAGAACAACTGCAGATCTCTCTGATCAAACTTTTCAAGCGAGAAGAGAATGGTCATCGGCTTTTAATCCCCTAAAACAAAATAACATTGAACTCAGGATCTTGTATCCAGCTAAATAGAGCTTCATTTATGATGGAGAAATTAAATACTTTAATGATATCCACATGTTGAAGAAATTTACCATAACTAACCCAGCTCTCCAGGATATTCTCAGACCTATTCTCCATAACGACCAGTGTAATCCCCCAACGCAAAAGTAATCTCATCCAGAAATTTTATCAAAGTCCAACTCACACAGCGACAAAAGGATTAAAAATGTCCACTAGATTTTCTAAAGATTTACCATTGGTTTCAATTAATGTGAATAGTTTAAACTGTCCTCTAAAGAGGCATAGGTTGGCTGACTGGACACAAAAACTCAGGCCATATATCTGCTGCATACAAGAGTCTCACCTTACCTTCAAAGATAAATATAGACTCAAGGCGAAGGGATGGTCATCTATATTCAAGGCAAATGGAAAACAAAAAAGCAGGTGTTGCAATCTTATTTGCAGATACAATAGGCTTTAAACCAACCAAAGTAAGGAAGGATAAAGATGGACATTTCATATTTGTTAAATGTAATACTGAATATGATGAGATTTCAATTATTAATATTTATGCACCCAACCAGAATGCACCTCAATTTATAAGAAAAACTAATAAGACGTGTAAATTGATTTCCTCCAGCTCCATAGTAGTTGGAGATTTTAATACTCCTTTAGCAGTGTTGGATAGATCCTATAAGAAGAAGCTAAGTAAAAAAATTTTAGATTTAAACTTAACCATTTACACGACCAGTGCAATCCCCCAATGCAAAAGCAAACTCATCCAGAATTTTTATCAAAGTATGGATTTAACAGACATCTACAGAACATTTCATCCTAATAAAATTGAATACACATTCTTCTCATCAGCCCATGGAACATACTGCAAAATTGATCACATCTTAGGTCACAAGTCTAACCTCAGCAAATTTAAAAGAATAGATATTATTCCTTGCATCTTCTTGGACCACCATGGAATAAAAGGTGAACTCAAAAATTACAGGAATCTGCAAATTCATACAAAAACATGGAATCTAAATAACCTTATGTTGAAGGATAACTGGGTCATAGACGAGATTAAGAAGGAAATTACCATATTTTTGGAACAAAATGACAATGAACACATGAATTATCAGAACCTCTGGGATACAGCAAAGGCAGTCCTAAGAGGGAAATTTATAGCACTGCAAGCCTTCCTCAAGAAAACAGAAGGGGAGGAAGTTAACAACTTACTGAAACATCTCAAGCAACTGGAGAAAGAAGAACTTTCCAACCCTAAACCCAGCAGAAGAAATGAAATAACCAAAAGTAGAGCAGAATTAAACGAAATTCAAAACAAATGAATTCTAGAACAGATAAATAAGTCAAAAAGTTGTTTTTTTGAAAAGGTCAATAAGATAGATAAACCTTTAGCTAACTTAACCAGGAAAAAAAGAGTAATATCTCTAATTTCTTCAATCAGAAATGGTAAAGATGAAATAACAACAGACCCCTCAGAAATCAAAAAAATCCTCAATTAATACTACAAGAAACTAAACTCTCAGAAATATGAAAATCTGAAGGAAATTGACCAGTTCTTAGACGTACACCACCTACCAAGACTTAGCTAGAACCAAGAGGAAATGATAAACAGGCCTATATCAAGTTCTAAAATAGCATCAACAGTACAAAATCTCCCTAAAAAGAAAAGCCCAGGACCAGACAGTTTCACGTCAGAATTCTACCAAACCTTTAAAGAGGAACTAGTACCTATATTACTAAACCTTTTTCCGAAATATAGAAAAAGTAGGAATACTACCCAATACATTCTATGACGCAAACATCACCTTGATCCCTAAACCAGGGAAAGAGCCAACAAGAAAAGAAAATTATAGACCAATATCACTAATGAATATTGATGCAAAAATATTCAACAAGATCCTAGCAAACAGAATCCAGCAACACATCAAACAAATTGTACACCATGACCAATTTATCCCAGGATCTCAAGGCTGGTTCAATATATGTAAATCTATAAATATAATTCAGCACATAAACAAATTAAAAAATAAAGACAATATGATTCTCTCAATAGATGCAGAAAAAGCTTTTGACAATATCCAGCATATCTTCATGATTAGAACACTTTAAAAAATTGGTATAGAAGGGACATTTCTTGAGCTAAGAGGCCATCTACAGCAAACCCACAGCCAATATCATATTGAATGGAGTTAAACTGAAGTCATTTCCACTTAGATCAGGAAACAGGCAAGGTTGCCCATTATCTCCTCTGCTCTTCAACATTGTAATGGACATTTTATCCATTGCAATTAGGGAAGAAAAGACAATCAAGGGTATCCACATAGGGTCAGAAGAGATCAAACTTTCACTCTTCTCAGATGATATGATTGTATATCTGGAAAACACCAGGGAGTCTACTACAAAACTTTTAGAAGTGATCAACGACTACAGCAGTGTCTCAGGCTACAAAATCAACACCCATAAATCTGTAGCCTTTATATACACCAACAATAGCCAAGCCAAAAAAAAAAAAAACAGTCAAGGACTCTATTCCTTTCACAGTAGTGCCAAAGTAGATGAAATATTTGGGAGTTTACCAAACAAAGGATGTGAAAGATCTTTATAAAGACAACCATGAAACTTTAAGAAAAGAAATAGCTGAAAATGTTAACAAATGGAACAACATACCATGCTCATGGCTGGGAAGAATCAATATTGTTAAAATGTCCATACTACCCAAAGCAATATATAATTTTAATGCAATTCCCATTAAAGCGTCATTGTCATATTTTAAAGATCTTGAAAAAATAATACTTCATTTTATATGGAATCAAAAAAAAAGAAAAAAAACTTGAATAGCCAAGACATTACTCAGAAATAAAAACAAAGCAGGAGGAATCACACTACCAGACCTGAGACTGTACTATAAATTGATAGTGGTCAAAACAGCATGGTACTGGCAGAAAAACAGAGAGGTAAATGTTTGGAATGGGATAGAGAACCAAGAGATCAATCCAGCTACTTACCGTTACTTGATCTTTGACAAGCCAACTAAAAACATTCAATGGGTAAAGGACTCTCTGTTTAACAAATGGTGCTGGGTGAACTGGCTAGCAAACTTTGAGAGGCTGAAACTGAACCCACACCTCTCACCATTAACTAAGATAGACTATCACTGGATTAAAGACTTAAACTTAAGACATGATACTTTAAAAATTCTAGAAGAAAGTGCAGGGAAACCTCTTTAAGGAATCTGCTTGGGTGAATATTTTATGAGGAGGACTCCCCAGGCTATTGAAGCAGTATCAAAGAGACACTACTGGGACCTGATCAAATTAAAAAACTTCTGTACAGCCAAGAACATAGTAAGTTTAGCAAGCAGACAGCCTGCAGAATGGGATAAAATATTTGTAGGTTATGCCTCCGACAAAGTTTTAATAACCAGAATCCACAGAGAACTCAAACGTATTAGCAAGAAAAGAACAAGTGATCCCATCTCAGGATGGGAAAAAGACTTGAAGAGAGACTTCTCTAAAGAAGACAGGTGCACAGCCTACAGAGACATGAAAAAATGCTTACCATCCTTAATCATCAGAGAAATGCAAACCAAAACTACTTTGAAATATCACCTAACTCCAGTAAGATTAGCCCACATAACAAAATCCCCAAACCAGAGATGTTGGCGTGGATGTGGAGAAAAGGGAACACTTCTACACTTGCTGGTGGGAATGCACACTAATATTTTCCTTTTGGAAGGATGTTTGGAGAATACTTAGAGATCTAAAAATTGACTTGCCATTTGATCCCATAATTCCTTTACTAGGTATATACCCAGAAGACCAAAAATCATACTATAACAAAGACATCTGTACTAGAATGTTCATTGCAGCCCAATTCATAATTGCTAATTCATAGAAAAAACCTAAGTGCCCATCGATTCATGAATGGATTAATAAATTGTGGTACATGTATACCATGGAATATTACACAGCCTTAAAGAAAGATGAAGACTTTATCTCTTTCATGTTTACATGGATGGAGTTAGAACATATTCTTCTTAGCAAAGTATCTCAAGAATGGAAGAACAATTATTTAATGTACTCAGCCCTACTATGAAGGTAATTTGTAGCTGTCATATGAATGGTATAACCCAACTATAACACAAGAGTATAGGGAAAGGGGCAAGGGTAGGGAGGGGAGAGGAGAGGTTGGGCGGAGGGATGGTAATTGGTGGGGCCACACCTACAGTGCATCTTAGAAGGGTACAGGCGAACCTTGCTAAATGCAGAATACAAATATCTTCATATAATAATGGAGAAATTGCCAGGAAGGCTATGTTAATCAGCTTGATAAAAATAGTTAAGTGTGTATATGAACCCAGCATATTGTACCCCTTGATTGCACTATTGTACACAGCTATGATTTAATGGTATAGATAATAAAATAAAATAAAATAAAATAAAATAAAATAAAATAAAATAGGTTATTTGTGATGCAGGTGCCTAGAATCCGAGCTAAGGCAATAGTTTCACTTTATGACAACACATGGAGATTCCTGTGAGATATGATACCAGGGATCTCTACTGAGGGCAACAAAACTTTACTCTGTCTCAATATACAAATCGAGAAAAACATTAGTAGGGAACTTATCCTCATTTTTACTTTTGACCATGGATCTAGAATGGAAAATTTTCCCCTAGGTTCAATGTCTTTAGTTGATATTAAATTAGTTAAATTATTCTTATAGGTAAATTGTTAAATTAGTTTCCCCTGGGTTCAATGTCTTTAGTTGACATTAAATTAGTTAAATTATTCTTATAGGCAAATTGTTTTCCTAAAACCTCTATTAATCAACCCTTTGGATTTCACATATTTCTGACCCTTTTATATCCTAGATTCTTTTAGTCACTGGAAACTGCACACACAATGAATTATTGAGTCAAACCAGGCTTTTCCTATATGCACTGAACGATGCAGAGGACACCCTCCACATTTTCTGTTGAACTCCTTCAATCTGGGCCAAGAATATCTTTCCCCAATCAGTCCGAACCCAGGGACCAGACATCTCTGGAGAACACCTACCCTTCAGATCAAATGGCAATATCCCAATGAACCAATCCCAAACCCACTAGTCCTGACTCATTGTTCAACCCCAGGGGCCACAGTAAATCTTATCCTTTATGTAATCCCGTACTTCATCTACAAACTGACCTCTCCTCATACCTAGGCTCTTGAAAGCAGTGCCTAGCAAATTTTCTTTTTCTTTATTTTCTTTTTTCTTTTCTTTTCTTTTCTTTTCTTTTCTTTCTTTCTTTCTTTCTTTCTTTCTTTCTTTCTTTCTTTCTTTCTTTCTTTCTTTCTTTCTTTCTTTCTTTCTTTCTTTTCTTTCTTTCCTTTGTTTCCTGCCTTCCTTCCTCCCTTCCTTCCCTACTTTCATTCCTTCTTTCCAACATTTTTTTGTTCCAACTTTCTTTCCCTAGTTCTTTTTTTTCTTTCAGGAGACAGGGTGTCACTATGTTGCATAGGCTAGAGTGTCAGAGCATTAATCTAACACACAGCAAAATCCAACTCTTAGGATGAATGGATACTTCTGCCTCATCCTTTTGAGTAACTGGAACTAAAGGCAAGTGCCCAAACCTTGGACAACCTTTTGCATTTTAGTAGAAACCAGGTGTGTAATTAGGGCTGGGCCATATCTGGTTGTTACTCAGCCTTGTCTCCAACCCCGGAGCTCAGGGGATCACTCTACCTTGGCTTCCCAGAGCAAACAAATGTTATAGCGATGTGTGGCATAAGTCATTTATCTCTACATAAGGGGCTTTGAGTGGCATTGAGGAGTGTCCAATCCTTAGGCCCAGATTACAAATAGCAATTATGGCAGGCCTGTTTTGCATATCCATGGTGGCAGATACCACCATAATTATGCCCACATCTGTGTTTTGCTTATCAGGTTTCATTAGTGATTGCATATTGAACATGTGGAAAAAAATAACTTGTGTATCTCCTATGTAGCTAAGAAGCCAAAAGTTTGGACACAACTGGCCCAGAGGTCAGGAATGTTGGAACTTTCTAGATGGGTGATTTTCCCAAGGAGGAGAAGAAATAAGTGTAAGTTTGGAGCACACTACTGGACACATTGCCTAACCAGATTTCGAGAGAGGACCTTCAGTAGGACACCTACCACTCGAAACAATCCTTTTCTAGATAAAGAAATAAAATCTCAATAAAAAGTAGAACTCAGAATTGTGTGATGTATTTGTCAGGTCCGTGAAATCACTGCCTGAACTTTGGGCTCTTGTTCTTGGTCTGTAACATCCCAGGGCAACACTAAGTATAAATCATACTTTTCCCCTTGTTTAGAAATTCTTGATGTGAAAAGAATATGAAGGATTGTTTAATCCCTTGGTAAGATATACAAACAAACTTTTGGAAGCAGGAATTGAATGTGGAGAACAGATCCCCACTGCTAGGAACCAGCCTAGCCAAGTTATTAGGAACCCAGTAGTACACCAGTATGGGATAGAAAAAAGAGACAAAGAAAATAGCAGGATCAGGAGGACCTTTCCTCAATAGGACAAAGCAACCTCAACTTTATTGCACAGCTTTTATATACAGTAGCTTGAAGGCATGATTTTGTCATAATTGCAGAACTTAATTAAAATTGGCCTAAAAGCAGAATAGCATTCTCAGCAGTCTGAGATGAGGAGAAAGGGTATGCCTCCCTATAATCTGTTTCAAGAAAAAGCCATAACAAGAAACAGTTCTGTCCAAGTTGCATTTGGTCTTTGCCTCAGCTATGGTTCCCCAAAACTGGGGGACCTTTCCTCTCAGGAAGTCAGCTCCCAATAGCTCTCCCTCTTTTTCATTCTAAGCGCATGTGGTCATGATTGGCCTTTAATTCTCAGACTGCTGTGAAGGCTCTATGGAGGGCCGCAGTAAATATAGACAACAAAATCAAAACCATTATCCCCAATGCAATAAGGGCATATATCGCATAAGTAAAAGATGTTGATGGTATAAAGATAGTAAGAAACTTTTTTTTTTTTTTTTTTTAGATATTGTCTCACTCTATCGCCTTTGGTACAGTGCGGTGATGTCATAGCTCACAGCAAGCACTAGCTCCTGGGCTCAAGAAATTATCTTGCCTCAGCCTCCCGAGTAGCTAGGACTACAGGCACCTGTCAAATTGCCTTGCTAGTTTTATTTTATTTTATTTTATTATTATTTTTTTTTTGAGATACAGCCTCAAGCTGTTACCCTGGAGAGAGTTCTGTGGCATCACAGCTCACAGCAACCTCCAATTCCTGGGCTCAAGTGAGTCTCCTGCCTCTGCCTCCCACATAGCTGGGACCACAGGCGCCTGCCACAATACCCGGCCATTTTTTGGTTGCAGCCATCATTGCTGTTTGGCGGTCCCAGGCTGGATTCGAATCTGCCAGCTCAGGTGTACATGGCTGGCACCTTAGCCTGTTGAGCCACAGGCGCCAAGCCTAAGAAACTGTTTTATAGCTGTGATCACCTTTTGTGGTGACAACATCTGGAAATTGGCATTGTAAATAGACTGGATATGTGAATGCAGAGCAGCAATATCTACGAAAAGTTATTGGGGGTCCAAATACCTTTTAAATGGCACTGGACATGATCCCAGCTCCATTCAGTAGCATTATACTTATAGGTAGTAACACAAATCCATTGAAATTCTGCATGACTGTGTAGAGGAAGATGGACCTTAAGGGATTGAACTTGTCCTAAAAGCAGGACCACCTCTTCAAAGGCATTAAGTTTTTGCTCAATTTTACAATCGATATTTTTCCTGAGTGGATAAAGAAATTGAAACATTTTTAGAAAGAGCATTTACATGATGTGCAGTCTGTACTAATTGAGTAAAAGCTACTGAAGCACTAGCAGCTCTGGCTATAATAGTTACAATAAGGACAATAATTCCAGTAACTAATATGCTTAAAAAATGCTTAGGGCATTTAAGCTGCTCAACTGATAACTGCAAAACTTGATATCCAGGATCAGCATATCAAGTGCCATTCACATGTACTGGGATAATAACAAAAGCAAGTGGTTGCAGTAAAACAATATATTGGTATTGCTAGGTGCTAGAAAGGCAATTATTTAAGTTATAATTAGTGAAAGAAACAACATATTTATAGTTTGTTTAGCCACAGAGCCTTTCTGTGGAAAAATGTGAGGCTTCATGGTAATATTTAAAGTACCTGTTAAGAAGAATATTTTCCACCTCTATCCATGTAAACATGAAAAAAGTATAGTCTCTATCCTTCTTTAAGGCTTCATAATATTCCAGGGTGTATAATAATTTATTAATCCATTTATGGGTCAATGGGCACTTGGGCCCAATTACAGCACAAGAATATGGGAAAGGTGCAAGGGAGTAGAGGGGAGGGGATAGGGGAGGATCAGCAGAGGGAGAGTTATTAGTGTGTCCACACTTACAGTGCATCTTAGAAGGGTACAGGTGAAACTTACTAAATGTAGAATAT
>CAUYON010082702.1:0-10120 GCA_963573935.1 Arctocebus calabarensis
CAACCAAAAAATGGGCGGGCATTATGGTGGGCTCCTGTAGTCGTCCCAGCTACTTGGGAGGCAGAGGCAAGAGACTCGCTTGAGCCCAGGAATTGGAGGTTGCTGTGAGCTGTGATGCCACAGCACTCTACCCAGGGTGACAGCTTGAGGCTGTCTCAAAAAAAAAAAAAAATAATAATAATAATAGCCATAGCTTACTGTAATTTTTACTTTATAAATACTTTTACTTTTTCACTTTTTGATTCTATTAACATTTTCTTTCTTTTTTTTTTTTGCAGTTTTTGGCTGGGACTGCGTTTGAATCTGCCACCTCCGGCATATGGGGCCAGCTGCCCTACTCACTGAGCCACAGGTGCCACCCTTAAAATATTTTCTTTATAAACTTTTTAATATTTTAAAATTTTTAATTTTTTCTTGAGCTTTTTAGTTAAAAATGAAGACACATTCATCATGATAGGCCCACACAGGATTAGTATCATCTATGCCACTGTCTTTCATTGTCATACCTTGTCTTACAAGAAGGTGTCAAGGGCCATACTATGCACGGAGTTATTATCTCCTGTGATAACTGTGCTTTCTTTTGGAATACCCTCTGAAGGAATGCCTGAGGGTTTTCTGTAGCTAACTTTTTTTTATAAGTAGAACGAGAACACTCTAATATGATTAAATGTGTAGTGTAGTAATTAAATAAACCAGTAAATTGTTTATCAAAAAAAATAGCATACCAGTAAAATGCAATGCAGATCAATGAATCTCTACCACCCATGCGTACCACCATCCACATCAATATACAGACTATCCTAGTACCCTAAAAAACCCTCTTGTAGATACCCAACTTATCTCCTCCAAATCTTCCCAAATCTTGATAACTGCAATCCTGAGGACTGTCACCATAATCTATTGGTTTCACTTACTTGTCAAACTGCATCTACCTAGCATTATATTGTTATGTATTTTTCTGTGCCTGGTTTCTTTCATTCAATGTTGAGTCTGTGAGATACATCCACATTGTATGTAGCATTAGTTTGTTCATTTTTATTGCAGTATACAAATATACCAAAATGGGTAAAATTTATTACCCATTCTACTACTGACTGGTGTTTGGTTGTTTCCAATTTGGGGCTCCTATGCATGTCTTTGGTAAATGGTGGGCATTGGTGCTCATTTCTCTTAGATAGATCATAGGAGTGGAACTGCTTAGCTATAAGGCAAATGTAAATTTGGCTTTAGTAGAAAGCATAAAACATTTTCCCCAAAACAGCTATATCAATTTACATTTCCATCAGCAATGTATGAGACTTTCAGTTGCTCTACATCATCATCAACACTTGATATTATCATAGTATTACATTTTTAACCATTATAGTGGGTCTATAGAGTATGTTGTTGTGTGTAAATTTTTCTAATAATGTATCTTATTGTCTATTCAGATCTTTTTTGAAGTTCCTGTTCAAGCCTTTTGCTCAGTTTTCTATTGGTTTGTGGAGTTCTGTAAATATTCTAGATAAAAATCTTTGGTCAGAAATATGTATTACAAATATGTTCTCCTGGTTTACAGTTTGGTTTTTCACTCTCTTAATAAGATCTTTTTTTTTTGAGACACAGTTTCGGTATGTCCCCGTCGGTAGAGTGCTGGGGAGTCACAGCTCACAGCTGACTCGAATTCTTGGGCTTAAGGGTTTCTCTTGCCTCAGCCTCCTAAGTAGCTGGGACTACAGGCACCTGCCACAACGTCCAGCTATTTTGTTGTTGTTGTTGCAGTTGTCATTGTTCTTTAGCTGGCTCCACTGGGTTTGAAACCGCCACCTTTGACTTATGTGGCTAGTTCGTAACCATTGTGCTATAGGCACCAAGCCAATAAGATCTTTTGCTAAACTCAAGTTCTTAATTTTAATAAAGTCCACTTTATCAACTATTAAAAAATGGTTAATGCTTTTTTGGGGGTGGCTTTTTCAATAAATCTTTGACTACCCCAAGGTTATAAAGATATTCTACTTCTTAAAGAAGATTTACTGTTCTTTTGCTATTTAGGTCTATAATGCATCTCAGATTAACTTTCATGTATTGTGTAAAGTCGAGGCTAAGGATCCTTCTGAATATCTGAGTACTCTATAATTTAATGAAAACACCATCTTTTTTTCCCCCACACTGAATCACTGTGGTACCTTTTTTTGGGGTCATGCCACTATATATGTGTTGCTCTGTTTCTATTTTATTCTTCTGGTCTATTTGTCTCTGAACCAATACCACATTGTTGTGATTATTAGTTTTATAGCAAATCTACAGTCTAGCACTAAACATAGGTTCTTTAATTTTATTGTACATTTTGCATTTTAAAGGAGCTAATACAAATTGGAGTATTAAGGATGCCTGGTATCAATGCTGCTGTTTCATACTGTCTGGAGATAGTCAATGCAGTAAGAAAAGAAAGAAGTTATACCATTAGAAAGAAATAGTTATTTTTTTTCAGATGTTGTAACTATATACTTAAAAAATTCAAATGTAGCACGGGATTTAAAAATAAAAATTTAAAAAATCAATAGCTTTTCTTTAAACTATACTAGCATTAGCCAATTCAGAAGTTTATGCTAAATCAATTCCTTATAATAGCAAAAAAAAAAACAAAACACCCCAAACTTTTAGATATATAACTAACAGCAATATGCAAGACTCACATGAATATAACCATAAAACTTTATTGAAGATCTAAATAAGTGGACAGATCTTTTGTGTTCATAAAACTAGAAAACTTTATATTAAGATGGCAATATTCCCCAAATTTAACTAGAGGTTCACTGTAAATCCTCAAAATTCCACTGTCTTAAAAAGAAAATTAAAACAGATAAATTGATACTAAAATTAATAGGGAAATACAATGGACCCCAAATACCCAAAACAATCTTGACAAAAAACAATGTTGGAAGATTATACTTCCTAATTTCAAAATTTACCATAAGGCTACAGTGGTCAAACTGTGTGGTACTGGGATAACACAGACACACAGCCCATTCTTCTGTGAAATAAACCCACACCTCTGTGATCAATTTAGTTTCCACAGGGTGTCATGACCACTTAATAGGGAAACAACAGTTTTTTTAACAAATGGTTATAAGACAACTGGGTGCAAAAGAATGAATTTGGCCCTCTACCTTACACAATATACATAAATAAATCAAAATGGACAAAGAACTTAAATGTAAGAACAGAAACTATAAAAATCTTAGAAGAAAACATAGACATAAATTTTCATGACCTTGAATTAAGCAACAAATTCTCAGATATTAAAAGTACAAGAAACTACCCCAAAAAAGCCAAGAAACTGGACTTCATCAAATTAAAACTTCTGTGTTTCAAAGGACACTATTAAGAAAGTGCAAAGACAACCTACAAAATGGAAGAAAATATTGGCAATTCATATATCTCATAAGGATCTACTATCTAGGATATAAAGTAACTCATACATCAAAAAAATACAAAACCAATTTTAAAAAGGGCAAAGGATTTGAAAAAGACAGTTCCAGCTTGGCGCCTGTGTCTCAACGGGCTAAGGCGCCAGCCACATACACCTGAGCTGGTGGTTTCGAATCCATCCCCAGCCCACCAAACAACAATGACGGCTGCAACCAAAAAATGGCCGGGCGTTGTGGCGGGCGCCTGTAGTCCCAGCTACCTGGGAGGCAGAGGAAGGAGACTCGCTTGAGCACAGGAATTGGAGGTTGTTGTGAGCTGTGATGCCACAGCACTCTATCCAGGATGACAGCTTGAGGCTCTGTCTCAGAAAAAAAAAAAAAAAGAAAAGACAGTTCCATAAATAAAATACACAAATAGCCAATAAGCACATGAAAAGTTGATTATGCTCAATATCATCCTTCTATGGCAGTGATTCTCAACCTTCCTAATGCCGCGTAGCCTTTAATACAGTTTCTGTGGGTCGCAACCCACAGGTTGAGAACCACTGTTCTATGGAAATGAAAACCAAACTGAGATACCACCTCACACCAACTAGGATGGTTATAATTAAAAAGAAAAGAAAGAAAACACTTAGTATTGGTAAAGATGTGAGGAAAATTGGAACTGGCAGAAATATAAAATAGTATTAAAACACTATAGAAAAGTTTGGAGGTTTCTTAAAAAGTTAATCATAGAGTTCACGTATGATCTAGCAATTCTACTCTATGTATATACCTAAGAGAAGTGAAAACATATGTTCACACAAAGACTGTACCTGAATGTTCACGGATGCATTATTCCTAATAGGTAAAAAAAAAAGAAAGAACCCAAATGTCTATCAACTGATGAATGAATAAACAAACTGTGGAACAGCCGTATGTAATATAATTCAACCATAAAAAGGAATGAAGTGATACATGTCACAGGATGGATGAATCCTGAAAACAGTATGCTAAGTGAAAGGAATAGACTCAAAAGACCACATTTTAAAAATTTGTTTGATTCTATTTATATGAAATTTCCAAAATAAGCAAGTCCATGGAAACAAAAAGGAGACTATGGGTTAGGGGGCCAGCAGGAGGATAATGGATGTGCACTTTTCATTTTGGAGTGATAGCAGTGATTATGGAACAATATAGTGAAATATTAAAACCTACTCCATCAGTTTAAAATAGCAAATTTTATGTTACATGCATTATATCTCATTTTTAAAACTTGTTGAAAGATATTAAAAAAGGATCTTCTGAATGAAGAGAGGTACCTACTACAATCTCAGAATACTAGTCATTGTAAAGGTGTCAATGTCTTAGGAAAAAAAGAAACTATACATTCAATGAGATCTTAGTAGTAGCTCAGCAGGAAACTGACACTTTGAAACTAAGTTTGTCTAATATAATTAATGTGCAAAAAGAGTAAAGAAAAATTCTAAAAATTCAAGTCATAACATAAAAACAAGGTAATTTTAAAAAAAGTAAACTGATGCAGAAATGAAAACACTAGAATAGATTGCAGCATCTAAAAACAGATCTCTTTATGAATGTATATGGGGGAGGGAGATTTAGTAATGAGATATAGTTTACCAATAAGGCATTTTTAAGTCAGAACAAAATTGATAGCTGTAATATTTCTCTATAGGTTCCTTCCTCCCTACTGCTAATAATCATGGTTTTTACTTAGCAGTATAGGAGAAATCAAAATTCAGCTTATTTTCAAAAGAGCTATCATATCTACATGGAGAAAAAAGCATCATGGTTTCCTCTTAATTGTTATTTCACAAGATCCACCAAAGATGAAACAGAATAAGAAGAATCTCGTATTTTTGGATTAATGGGGGAAATACCAGCAACTGCAGTTTTTATAGGCTCTTTACTTGGTAAGCTTACTCTCAACATGAAGCTCAGAAAGTACCTACAGTCATTTACAAATTCTCATTCTCCTTTTTAAAACTGAATTGTTTATGTAAGACAAATCACTACTGGTCTCATATTATAAATAAAGCCCTACTGGTCCATATCATCAATTGTTTTATTCATAGTTTCATCATGGAATCTAGTATGGATTCTAAAATGGTGCTTATTATTACATATCATGACCTTTCATTTCCATAATCTAAAATTAGCAAATACAGCCTAGGCAAATGGTAACGTTAACACTAGGGTAGAAGGCTTTGAGACAACTGAACAGAGTAGATATAATTTTTGCTCACTGGTTCTTCCACAATTTCATGAAGGAAAGGTAAAGAAAAGGAAAGGACTATAATCTCAGAAGACTAACAGGCATGATCAAGAGAAGCACGTTCCTGAATTATGTAATTTAGATCAATAAAACAAAATGACTATAATTTCTTAAATCCTAAGTAATAGCCTAACATGGTGGTAGAAATGTAAATTATTATAGTAAGAAGGTTAGAAGGTTTCTGAAAAAACTAATACAGAACTGCCATACAATCCAGCAATCCTACTTCTGGGTATTTATCCAGAGAACTACCTTCATTCCCATGTCTACTGTAGCACTATTCATAATAGTAAGATGAGGAATCAACTTAAGTGTACATCAACAGATGAATAAAGAAAATGTGGTATAGATAGATAACAGAATACTAGTCAACCATAAAAAAGAATGAAATCTTGTCATTTGTGGCATCACAGATCAGCCTAGAGGATACTATGTTAAAATGAAGTCAGGCACAAAAAGATTAATAATAAATGTTGAATAAGTCAGGCACAAAGAGATTAATATCACATGTTCTCACTCATATGTGGTAGCTAAAAGAATCCTGAGCTCATAGAAACAATACAATTGTGGTTGGAAAACGTAGAGAAACTAGAGAGTAGAGAAAGACTGATTAACGAATATTAAATTATACTTGGTTAGGAAGCCTAAGTTCTAGTGTTCTATACCACTGTAGGGTAAACATGGTCAACAATAAGTTACTGTATACTTTCAACAAGCTAAAAAAAGGTGATTTTAAATGTTCACAACACAAAGTAATGATAAATGTCGGAGATGATGAATATGCTAACTACCCTTATTTGATCATTACACATTGAATGTATCAAAATACCACTCTGTACCCCAAAAATAGGTATGATTATTATGTGTCAACTAAATATAAAAGGAAAATAACATTCTAATGTAAGAACCTTAATCAGATAAAAAAACTGTTTAAATTTCCATTCTAAATAAGTAAAATTACAGCATTATTTATAATTAATACTGCCAAACCTAAAGAATGAGTAGAAAATACCTGACCATGCCAACTTAATTTGATTTTCCTGCCATGCCATATGGATTTCAAATTTGGACTGTACTACTGAATGAGGTGAAAGAAAAAACAAACAACAAGAAAACAATCTGATTGTCTCACAACAATATAATGGAAATGTTTAACTCTGAATACCTTCCATTTTATTTCAAAATTTATAAGAACCCTGAAATAGGCTTATTCTTTTTTTTGACAATGTAGAGATACTGCTACAATTATTATTTGAATATATGAATGTGACAAAAAAGCAATTCACTAGGCAATTCTATACAAGTTGCTGAGATTCTCTCTGCTTACCTCAACACATTGTACAGACTAATTTTCCTTAAATACTCCTTTGCTCAAAATGCTTTCATGTTAAATGGATATAAAATAAGTGAGCAGAGCAAACAATATTGTTATAAGGTCCAAATTTCCTTAATGATGTAAGTTTTTATCTATATTTTAAAAGAAATAGCAATGAACTGTTGAATCAAAGAGGTATTCTGGTGTCAAAGGAAAATGATAGATGAGAAGTAGAACTCATATTTAAGATTTCATGCTTATCCTGCAAAAGACTGGACCAGATGAATTTAAGGCCCCTTTCAGTTCTAAATGTCTATGACTATTCTAGAGACAGAATTTTAAAAAAGAAAAAACAACACTTCAAAGAGATACTTACACACAGTTTTTCTCCTATCTACTACAATTGGTTATTAATCAATATGACCTATATTTAAAACTGGAATAATGATACAAGAGTATATACAAGTATTTCCATCCTAAGGAATTAATCAAGGAGGCTCCCTGGTCTAATAAAAATCAATATATGTTATAATTTAAAGTACTAATTCAAAATTATAAGGCCTACTGTTTTGAGTCTATAAAATAATAAATGGAAAAATAATCAGAGAGCTCAATAACAAAAATAGAATGTTTCTTAGAATAAAAGGTGGGATTCCTAAATTTGAATTTTATTATGTATGCTGAGACAAAGTTCTTTTCTACTGCAAAATATCTTTGAAATCAAAATGAAAATAAATGGAAAATATTGTTCTGTAAGAATAAAATACCTCTGGAAATGTAGTTACACTGAAAGTATCATTATAATAGATCTACTTCCAGGTATTATCTTGTTCTGGTTCTTTCCAACAAGAAAGAACACTATAATGAAGTACTTAAGTGGTCTCTGTTAGTGGTTAAGAATTCAAGCTCTATCATTAGGGAGTTTGAGTGTCAGCCTTACCTGTTACACCTGTTTGACCTTCAATTTTCTTTTCCAAAGAAGGTAAATAAAAATAGAATCTACCCTCCCAAAGTTGTTTGAAGATCAAGTGTAAGGCTCATAGTAAATGATCAATAAATGTTAGTTATATACATAGTACAGAAAAAAAAGTTTAGGTACAGAAGAGTTTTTAAAATTCTTTTAGCCATCTACTACTTCAATTCTCTTTTTCTTCTAAGGAAAACACCTCAATTCCCTTCAAACTAAAACAAATAATACTACTATACAAACTCGGGAAAGGGGTGTAGTAGGAAGAAAGGAAAGGGAGATTTATAGGTTTGTGTAAGTATGTTTCTGCGTTGGACTCACTTCCTACTTGTTCGTGGTCATTTCTCCTTTTCTAATTTATCAGAGAACCTAGACTCCCATTGTTTATAGCCAGGTTTTGTACTGTGGAAATGCAATGTCTAGCAATACATTATTTGTATTAATATTTAATAAAAACTTGGAATTGAATATATCAAAAAGAATTATATCTTAATTGTTTTCATCGTTTTCTTTTGAGACAGAGCCTCAAGCTGTCACCCTGGATAGAGTGCTGTGGCATTACAGCTCACAGCAAACTCCAATTCCTGGGCTCAAGCGAGTCTCTTGCCTCTGCCTCCCAAGTAGCTGGGACTACAGGTGCCCACCTCAATGCCTGGCCATTTTTTGGTTGTAGCTATCATTGTTGTTTGGCGGACCCGGGCTGGATTTGAACCCTCCAGCTCAGGTGTACGTGGCTGGCGCCTTAGCCCATTGAGCCACAGGCGCCGAGCCAATTGTTTTCATTTTTTAGGAATAGAGTACTAAATTCAAATGAACTCAATAACTTTGTTAATTTAAGTAATTACCTTCATACCCTGAATCACAAATTAAGCACTGCCAAAAATCCAAATAATTTTTCTTTCTTTTTTTTTTTTTTTGTTAATTTAAAAGAGGGAATAACAGATTCAAGCAGGTCTCCTTGTGTTTCAGCTTGTTTATTACTTTTACACTTGGTAGCCTTGGTTGGTCTCAACCGAATCTCTCTGTACCACAGTGACAATTACGAGACTCCATTCTTTTTACAATTATCACTCCATGCCATATTTAGCCTTGTTATTTCCTTTCCCTCACATGCATTCCCCACATTTCAAAAACACTTTTATGACAGAATTTTTGCACTTTAAAACAGTAATCTTCATTGCCAATAATGCTTGAAGTAGAAAGCTCTTTTTGCTACTTGCCAGAATATTAAGAACCAACTGGCTATTTGTTTCTGTGTCTGACCTAGCTCAACAGAAGAAAGGTAATCCCCCTTCACACATCTGAACTGCCTTTTATTTCTCCGATTCCCTAAAGAATCTCTGATTCCTAAAGAATTTTAAGCTGTATAAGCTTGTCTGGCGCAACTAACAGAAAGTTCTTTTTCTGGAATCAAAAGTTCTTATCTCTCAACCTGAAATTTCAAAGAAAATATTAAGCAAGACAGTATTTCAATTACTTATAAAATATTTTCTTTATTATTTCTTTTAGATACACAAAACTATGAAACTTCTTTTGTCCTAAAAATTACTTATTATAAATTGCTTGAGAGAGGAGAAAATTACACATATCCCAATGAACTCTAACAGTGTTAAGAAGGAAGGGTTGGAATTTCAAAAAGAAAGCATCCTTGATTTTACTTCTTTGCTATGTCTCTCATTTAGGAAAAAATAATACAGATTATATTCATCCCTTATTCTGAAGTTCTTCATTTTTTACAATTTCCTCAATTCCCTTTTCACTCAATGAAAGTTACAGAATGAATACTCTCTATCAGGTATTGTACTACCCGAGAGAGAGTAATACAATATGGGAGATAGAGAAATGAGTAAGAATTAGCACTGCCTTCAAAAATAACAACATCTAGGGGAGGAGCCAAGATGGCGGTCTGTAGCCAGCTTTCCGCAGACACTCCTGTCCAGAAGGAGTGTTAAAGGACAGAAATTTAGCAAGAAAGCCAACAGTTTGGAGCTGAGCCAAGAGACAAGATCGAGGAACTCACAACAACCCTGCTGGAGTGACCTGCGACCTCACGGATACAAATAAAAGGTACAGAGCACATCACCAAGCGGATGGGAGTCCCCTCCCCCAAGAGAACAGCTCGCAGTATACGCCATACCTCCATACAAACAAGC
>CAUYON010082703.1:0-14715 GCA_963573935.1 Arctocebus calabarensis
CACCCCGGATAGAGTGCCGTGGCATCACAGCTCACAGCAACCTCCAATTCCTGGGCTCAAGTGAGTCTCTTGCCTCTGCCTCCCAAGTAGCTGGGACTACAGGCGCCCACCACAACGCCCGGCCATTTTTTGGTTGCAGCCATGATTGTTGTTTGGCTGAGGCTGGATTTGAACCCACCAGCTCAGGTGTACGTGGCTGGTGCCTTAGCCCGTTGAGCCACAGGCGCCGAGCCCCAGACACTTTTCTTATTAAGGTTTTATATTTTATCTCTTCCTACTTTAGTCATCATTAATTACATGTTCCTTTTCATATATCGACTGGCCTACTTTCCTTGAGGCACTTATTTTAAAAGATCCTGACACAATTCCATCCACACATCTTATGTAAAATTGGCCTCATAGATTTTAAGAGGGAATGTATCCCAATAAAATGTCCCTTAGGATGTTTTCCTCCTTTTCTCTACACTTGAAACATTTGTTTTTATTTGTATTTTAATGTGACAGACAATTGTGTCTTTCTCCATGTTTGCTCAGTAGAGAAGCTGAAACACTGAGAATGGTCCTCTTAAAGTTCCTGTGACTCAGGCTTTGGACTTATAGGCAGCGCTGCTCCTATACTGCATTTTCACAAAAGTCACATCCTGTCTAACTCCTGGCCTGTAGGAAAGCCAGGTTTCTCAAAGACTCTGCCTGCCTGGAACGTGTCTCTCTCTTACACCAAGCAGCTCTGTCCACAGATGCACCTCTTATGCTGTTGGAAGAGGGGACTTAGTCTGGTTTTCATGATGAATGTTAATGACCTTATTACGCTGTGTGAGCATAATAAGGTGAATTCCTCTATGTGAACTCCTGGCTTTTCTGTTGACAGGACCCTGAAAAAGGCATAGAGGGTGTATCAAAGCATTGATATAGGGTGTATCATAAAATTTCCATACATAGGGAAAATGGGAAATTGTAGCTTAATGTGCCTAAATGTTTATAAAATATTTATTACAAAACTGTATTAAATATTCTCTATGTGTTGGCTACCACCTACTTGTAAAATTTTAGCTATAATTTTCCATTTTCCCTATGTGTAACAACTTTGGGGTTGACATTGTGACACCCTGTGATAGTCCTCCTTTTAAGAGCGTCACTGGCAAGTGCAGAGGGAACTGCACTTTGCTGCTTCCCCTTGTACCATGACAAGCAAGTATCTTCATCCTGTCCCTCTCCTTGGTATTATGGCAGATTCTCTTCTTAACTTATGTGATCTTGTTGGTTTCTTTTTAGGCTCTAAAGCAGGAATTTTCAACCGGTGTGCTGTGAGGGATGTTAGATATGCTTCAAAAAATTTTAACGACCATTAAGTTATTTTTAAAAGAAGTTCAAAGCACAGTAAGTATATTCTTTTTTATTACTTTTTTTTTTGAACAACATAATTTAAGTATGCTGCAGAAGTTTAACTATAGGTACAAGTGTGCTATGAGATGAAGGTTGGAAAACATTGCTTGAAAGGACACTTATTTGGATTAATGAATGATTTCTGTGTTCTTTCTCTAGAATATTGTGGCAAAATTGAGTTCTCCTCTATGCCCTACATCCTTCCAATTCGTAGGAAAACAAGAGGGCAGCTTATGTGATAATTTTCTATTATCCTAAAAGACTAAGGGAATTTTGTATGGTTATTTACAATTTTCATACTCAGAACTATAAATTGTGCTTCCCTTGCATTAACTTAAAAAATTCACCTTAATTTTAGAGTTACATTCAAAATTCTTGACACCTATGATTGCTGGAGACACAGTTAGTGTCTTGTAATTTACCTTAGGATTGATAGTCAGTCAGTTATATCTTAATACTTCAATTCCTCCATGATTATACCTTACAACTTCTCTCACAGACAAGATATGACCTAGTTTGGTCATGAAAATCTCAGTGCTGAAGCATGTGATGAAATCAGTTAAAGTTAAAAACTCCATCAATTTTCTGCCCAAAAATATTCTATTTCCTAAAACATGTGTTATTTACATCCACTGTCAATAGCAAGTCGATGGACACATACTTCTCTAGTTATTTAAAATTAAAATTTCTTTGGAAAAAAATACCCTACCGAAAAAGAAATAATTTCTTACTGAGTAATAATGATGTATCCTAGGAAAGATGGTAGACTAGATTGGAGTTATCCTTTTAGTGCCAATTCTCTAGGTAAGAGTCCTTTATTTCTTTGTTGTTTAGTTGTTTTATTTATGTGCTGGGGGGGGGATTAGTCTTCAGGGCTATTGTGGAGAATAAGCAAAAGGAAAAGTAAATTAGTGAGTCAGTCCATTTTTTGACGCCCTACTGTGTGCTAGGCAGTATAGTTTGTTCCATGACACAGCCTTAGTGATAAGAAAAATGTAATGAAGGCTTTCAGTGCTGAGTGAGACAGAAGACAGGAGGCAGACCCCTGGAAATAGATTCAGAATTCAATTTACAATAGGTGAAGTCATCATGGAATACTCTATTCATGATTCTATTTTTAAACTGATAATTAAAAAGTTAAGTATTAGTAAGAAGGTAGCCAATTTTATTAAAATATTTTTCAAAAGTTGAAAGCTTGCTTATATTATAAAACTTCTGCTTATTAGTGAGTTTAGTATGTTTAATAATTTTGAAATTAAAAGTTTCAGATCTAAAATAATCTAGTGTTCTTAGTAAATCTTGAATTGTTTTACTGTATTACAATATTGCCACCCCAAGGATGGTGTGCCTCTATGGCCAGATCAGTGGTTATTGTTTCAATTAAGAACTAAAAAAGAAAAATTTTTTTCAGAAACATGAAATGATGAAATACAGGATTACTGAAATTTTTGCACATTTAAGCTTCCTGTCTTTCTGATTAAGCAGAGAGCAATTGGATAGTTAATATTAGCACCCTTCTATGTTCTTGTGCTATTTTAGAAAAGGACATAACTCAACTATTGAGTTTGCATGGATTTGGTTATTTATGCCTGTTAGTGGTTGTGCAGATGAGTGTTTCCCAGTCGTGAAACCATGGAATGAAACAACTTGTGTGGCACTATGGGTATGAGAATGTCGTGAGTGAGGTCAGAAGCACAGTCTTCAGGCCTTAGGCAATCTTGAATACCCCCAAGCAGTAAGGGAATCAGTGTATTGTCACCTATGTGACCTTCTCTAGCAAATGAGCAGCAGAAAGCTTTTCCCCAGATCATGCCCTACACAGGCAAAGCTGGATTTGTTTTGATCATCACTTCCTACATTTATTTGCCTAAAATCAGGACTGTGTAACTTGAATAATAATTAAAGAACAAATTTTCTTACTGCCAAATCATGATCAAGTTTTTAAATAGACAAACAGCTCTCCTGGAAAGTTGAAAAGTGAAATGATGATTTGATTACTCCTAGGGGTACGTTAATTCTGCTTTGAGAAATTGCTTAGTATACTACTTTTAATGATTTGAATATTCAGCCAGAAACACCATAATGGAGCTTGCGAAGAATCTAGAGTTGATATTTTATTTTGTTGGTAGAAGTATCTGTTACAAGGGATATTTGGCTTCAGTGATTCCCTAGGAAAAATTACTCTTGGACTATTTTTATTACACATTAACTTCCAAAAATATAGCACAAAAAGCAAAGAGAAAAGAAAGTATACTAGAAGCTGCTTTGTGGGACACAGATGGCTTATCTAAGGTGACCTAGTACTAATTTAAGAGAAAATATTTTCCAGTAGGAGGAAATTGTAGAGGTAACATGATAGCCTGGTACATATTAATTCTGATGAGTCAGACAATTCTCTGAAAGGTTTGTTAAGTGTTTGTGTGAGTAAATCCAATCAAGGAGAAATACACAAATATGCCTCCGTCTTATTAGCTAAAATAACCAAATGTCACAAATTCTGGTCCTTGAAAAGTTATTTGTATGAATCTAGTGGTGGTTTTAGTTGGCTTGTAGTAAACTTTGGCAGGTGGTAAAGAGAAGCCAGGAGAGGGAGCTACATGAAACAGAAAGCTTTAAGGTTTCAGTTGTCCTTAATTTTGACCCAATCAATAATTCTGATAATAAATGATATCAGGAAAAACAATGTCATGGAATCAGATGTACTGGGTACTTAAAAGAACATCTGGGATGGCATAGGAGTCCTGCTCTGCTAATAGAAGTACAAATTCAATCACAAAATAATGAAAGGAAGGTCATTTTATATTCAGCGAGCCTTATGTATAACAAAGAAAGAGAATATATATTTTGTTGTCTATATTTAACAAGCATACTGCTGATTGTTATATTATTTACATTTAAGAGCAAAGCTAGCAGCTTAGCCTTGTTAACTCCAGGGAGCTTCATGGGTATCAAGTGAATTCATAATTGACTGATTTTACAGAAGGCCTTCTTGCCCATATGATTAAAAGAAAACACTCTTGTCATATGCTCTTGCCCATATGATTAAAAGAAAACACTCTTGTCATATGCCTAAAGGTGAATATAGAAAAATTAATCCAGTGAGAACAGGAGGAATAAATGATCATTTTGTTACCAATCTTATGTTTATCATGTCTTTTAAGTGTCATTACACCACACTAGTGAGGTGATGATATTCCTTGTGTCAGAGAACTGCATTAGTGTATCCACATAAGTGTATCCTCATCAGTGTATCCACATTAGTGTATCCTCATCAGGGTATCCATATCAGTGTATCCTCATCAGTGTATCCTCATCAGTGTATCCACATTAGTGGATCCTCATCAGTGTATCCACATTAGTGTATCCACATCATTGTATCCTCATCAGTGTATCCACATTTGTGTATCCTCATCAGTGTATCCACATTAGTGTGTCCACATCATTGTATCCTCATCAGTGTATCCACATTAGTGTATCCTCATCGGTGTATCCACATCAGTGTATCCTCATTGGTGTATCCACATCAGTGTATCCTCATCAGTATATCCACATTAGTGTATCCTCATCAGTGTATCCACATCAGTGTATCTGCATCAGTGTATCCTCATCAATGTATCCTCATTAGTGTATCCACATCAGTGTATCCACATTAGTGTATCCTCATCAGTGTATCCTCATTAATGTATTCACATTGGTGTATCCTCATTAGTATATCCACATCGGTGTATCCTCATCAGTGTATCCTCATTAGTGTATCTGCATCCGTGTATCCTCATTAGTGTATCCTCATCAGTGTATCCTCATTAGTGTATCCACATCAGTGTATCCTCATTAGTGTATCCACATCAGTGTATTGTCATCAGTGTATCCACATCAGCGTATCCTCATCAGTGTATCCACATCAGTGTATCCTCATTAGTGTATCCACATCAGTGTATTGTCATCAGTGTATCCACATCAGCATATCCACATCAGCGTATCCTCATCAGTGTATCCACATCAGTGTATCCACATCAGCGTGTCCTCATTAGTGTATTCTCATCCGTGTATCTTCATTAGTGTATCCACATCAGTGTATCGTCATCAGTGTATCCACATCAGTGTATCCTCATCAGTGTATTGTCATCACTGTATCCTCATCAGTGTATCGTCATCAGTGTATCCACATCAGTGTATTGTCATCAGTGTATCCTCATCAGTGTGTCCACATCAGGGTATCCTCATTAGTGTATCCTCATCAGTGTATGCTCATCAGTGTATCCTCATTAGTGTATCCTCATCAGTGTATACTCATTAGTGTATCCACATCAGTGTATACTCATTACTGTATCCTCATCAGTGTATCCACATCAGTGTATCATCATCAGTGCATCCATTTGGTCACTTTTTGACTGTGGCCAGCTGAATATGTATTGTAGGGATCATGGTGAAACCTGCCCTTTTCCCTTGGTTGGTTTGCTGAAAGATCAACTCACTTTACCACAGATTGGTAAAAGGAAGTTTTATTTATGAATACTGTGCACATGGGAGGGACCCACGAGATTGTTTATCTAGTGTCTCAGTGATGGTCGGATACCTTTATAGATGCCTTTTTGAAGGGAGAGGGAGAAGATGGAGTATGGGCACAGCTAGGGAGGATGAATAGATGGGGGAAACAGACTGACTTGTATATTAACCTGAGATATAGGTATTGTGTTTTAAGCTATTTGGGCCAGGTCTTCTAGTATGTAGGGGAAGGAAAGGAAGTCAGTTGCTCTCTTTAATCCCCTGATCTCATCAGTTTGGCTTTAAGCAAATAGTGGAAAAGCACTTTCCAATGCTTTCTGATTGTGAATGTCCTCTAATTCAAAATATTCTTTATGTTAAATAGTCATGTTTTGGGATAAAATTTCCTTAGCTCTTTCACTATTCTACATGCCCATTCATTCATTTATTCATTCAGTGCCATTTCAGAACATATAAACATTTGTAAGCATGCTGGAAGACAAAATGTAAGAAGAATACTTGACAAAAAAGTGGTATTAAATAGATGGACAAAAAAGTTAAAAATTAAGCTCTCCAGAAGACACGTATGATGCTGTAGTGGTATCTACAGTGCTGTAGATGCTGTAGTAGGGGGAGGTCAAGGGCAAGCACTGAGAGGTTAAAGGTGAAACTACAACTCTTGTACACTGCACCTTCCTGCTCTCTTGCCAAGAAGCAAATAGTGGAAGTGTTGGTCCATGTTGAGCCAGAGAAGACAGGAGCTAGAACTTGAAAGGCAGAATAGCAGTGAAAGCAATTTACAAACTTCAGGAAGCAAATAGAACCCACAGAACCAGAAAACAAATTGATTATGTACCTTTCCTTGCACATATTTCATACCACTGCTGCTATCAAAGAAAAATGATCTGACATTTATAATTTATATGCATAGACAGGCAAATAAGAATTATAAGATACAAAGATAAGAAGAAAATCATGAACTTACCAGACTCTCAGTAAAATCGATTTATGAAAAGCAGGCAACAAAGCCAGCAATAAATCTAAAGTCTGGGGAAATGCAGTAGAGAAACTTTAAAAATAAGTGTGATTAATATCACATTCACAAAAGATTAGGAAACAGGTGCCATAAAAGCTAATCTTCAAAATATGAAAAATTAAGAGATGAAAACAATGAAAAATAAAATTGAAGAATGAATGAATGAATACAGTAGTTGGAAGATCAAATGGAAAGATTGTCGCAGTTCAAAATAAAGGAAAATCATATGAAAAGAGATAAAAAGTTAATATAATAAATAACACGAGGCCTATGAGTGTGTTTGTTGGTAGTTGTGGTACTGGAAGAAGATGAAAAATAGAAAACAAGATCTCAAGGCTAAAGCAATCCTAAAATTTTAGATTGAAGATTCAAATAGATGAATAAACTAAATGTAAAACTAAAATATGTAACCTCACTATGGTACGTGTCTCATATTTCAGAGCACTGTGAATATGAAGAACACAAAACTGAGAAGGGGAAAAATATTAACTTGAAAAAAAAAATCTAGAACTACATTACTATGTCAATAACATTGATATAGGGTAGGTGGTGCCCCAGCCAGCTCAGCCAGAGCTGAGGGGAGGACCGACCATCTGTGCCCTGGAGGTGTTGGTGTGGTGGCAACTAGCAGAGGAACCAGCAGGTTGGGAGTGGGGTGCAGGAGTCTCCAGTGGCCGGAGGGGCCTGACAGCTGCTGGGGGGACACCTCTAGGTTGCCAGTTCAGGGAGCACCATGGTGTCTCCACCCCTGACCTCTGTGTCTTTCCCTTTGCACTTGCGACTCATTTCCCAGGCCTGGTCGATTTCATGTATTTACTATAATTTTATAGTATTCTGATGAAAATAAATTTGAATAATAGAACCCCCAAACGATGTTGTTTATCTTTAAGTAAGTACTGAGAACATTTTTGATCTTTTTGGAAGTATGTGTGAAAAGATGTGGTCCAGTCTAAATAAGAAAAGAAGAATTTAAAAAATGGGTGTATAGATATTGATTATTTTTTGACCAGTAATAAAAATCGTAAATTTAAATAAGCCTATTAACTATGAGTCTTCACTAAATAAGGATGTATGATTACATAAAATAGAAAACATACTAAGGAAAAAATAATCTTACAAATGAAATGTGATCATTCTATGAAGGAGAAGAAAGAAAAAAGGAAGAAAGTGGGGTACAAAACATAAAATAAAATAGAAGAAATGTCTATCTCTAGTATAGGACTTTAAAAAATAGAATAAATAAAAACAAAAAGTCAATAGTAAATTAATCTCAATATATTCATTTTACTATTACATATCTTAAACCTCAGATTGTTAAACTGAAAAATCCAATCATATATTATTCACCAAGAAATTGAAAAATGCTAGGAAAAGACAGTTTAGCAAATATTTTAAAATTATAATAAAATGTTCAATTGGCTGAAAAAGTATTCTTATATTGTATAGGTCAAAATAGATTGAACACAAAAATATTAATTGGAACAAAATGATATTTTGTATTGATAAAATTCAACTGCAAAAAAGAAGATATAACAATTGCAAGCCTTGACGCAACTAATCATGTAATTGGGAAATATATATACTAAAAACTTTAAGAAATACAAAAAGAGTTTGATAACGTCTTAAAATTTTTAGTACACCTCTGTAAGAATAGTTGGCACAATTAAACTTTATGTAAATAAATACATACACACATAATTTTGTTTCCAGTAGAGAATATATATGATTTTAGAATCCCTTGACATAGTCATGAAAATTGATCCTACAAGTCTCAAAGAAGAATATCAATAAATTTCCCCAAGAAGCAATTTTATAAACACAATGTAATGCACTTGTACGTAATGTATAGGTTAAAGAAAAAAAATCAGAATACAAATTTAAAATATATTTTGAAGTACAGATACAGTGTCCTGTGCCTGTTGCCTCAGCTACTTGGGAGGCTCAGGAGAAAGCATTATTTGAGTTCAGGAGTTCCAGTGTAACTTAAGCAACATAGTGAGATCATGCTTTCTTTATTGAAAAAAAAAAATGTAGAGGATAAGAAATATATTTCTTGCTAGCTGGAGATTCAATTTGATATATCAAAACTTGTGGTATGAAGTTAAATTATCTATTAGAAATGTATTTATAGCCTTCAACTCATATGTTAGATAAATCATAAATTAATGATTAATAATCCATTTCAAAAGTAAAGAAAATAGCAGCTAATAAATATAAAGAATGCAAATGAAAGAGAATAATAATAGAGCTAAGGACCAAGATGATTGAACTAGAGAAAAACATCATCAAAGATTGATCAAGAAAAAATGACAATGTGCTTCAAATTATCTTGTCTCAGAGCTGAGGTCTTGAAGTAGCTTCTTGGTATAAGGCCAAAAGGAAGAGAAATGTAAAATGCAAGCAAGGAGAAACAGGAGTAAAGGAAAGAAAGAAGAAAAAAGAAGGGAAGTAAAAGAAAAGAGAAAGGAAAAAGGGAAGGGGGATGAAAGAAAAGAATTGAAGAACAGGAGAAAATTTGGACAGAAAGAGAGAATGAATTTGATAGAAGAAATGGTATTGATTTGGCACACTGTTAAGGCCATGCCTATAATTTAAGGATTTTGAAGGGCTGGGCTGGGTGGTTTCCTCAAAATCACAAGCTCCTTAGCAGCCTGAGCAAAGCCAAACTCTTCCTTATGACCAAAAATACAGGAGTCTTTGCTCTTGATGAAAGTAATAATGGAAGTTAAGAATAGAACCAACCAACCAAATTAGCAAAAACAAAATTCAACAAAATAAAACAAGCTCAAATAGCAAAAAACAGCAGCAACATCAGATATATAGAAAAGAAGTGAAAAGAAAAAAATAAAAATTATATATATCTTACATGTGTATATAGCTGAAGGGACCAACATTAATAGGAACATATGCACTGCAATATGTTGTCAGCACCCCAGGTGGTGCTGTGGCTTTTTTAGAAGATGGAGAACACTCCTGGCAACCACTGTGGTTCTTATTCCTAACTGAGTTGCCCTTGGTGACCGCCTGATTGTTTCCTCAGTATTCAGACCCCTCTGAGTTGAGAAATTTGACCTCTTGGGAATGCTTCAGGGACAGATCTCACAGTCCCCATAACAACAGTTCCTGTGGGGTACAGGAGTCCTTCAGCCTGTTATAAGCATGGAGTTCTGATACTAGCAGGCAGAATTAAGACAGCCATGCTTTAGGCCTCTGCTAAGACCTTCTCAGGACGTCTCACAATGGCAGTTCCCTGTCCTCCGAGACCTTCTCGGTATGGCTGACTCTCTAGCCACCAAATCTCTGACAAGTATACTCCAACTGGTATTCAAATCTGGTTGCTATATACTGTTTGAGTCCACCCATTCTTCTAAGTTTTCTACTCAGTGAGCAGCTTCCTCTCAAAATCAAAATGCCTGAAAAGAATTCCTCCTGTCCTGGACCTCTGGACCTCTGTGGGTGGGAGCAGCCAATCCTGGAGGGTTGCAATTACCTGCCTAATGCATGAGATTTCCAGCATTCCAGATCACATGCTTTATATAGCTTACCAGCACTTCACTGTGCTCCCTGAGCTATGACTACTGCCAAGGTCTCTGCCCCTGGTATGGCTGAGTTCTCCCTTTTTTCCAGTCATGTTAGGAGAGCTGAGCTGAACAATCCTTCTGGTCTGCCATCTTGCTCTTCCCTCTATTGGGAGACTTTTCAAATGTTTTGTTGAAACAGAGACATCCTTTATATACCATCCTATTTAAGAATTCAATTTAAGACAACAAAAATCTAATTTGAGAAAGACACTGTATGAAATGCACAGCCATACATACCTACTACCTGGTGTTTTATATAATAGAAAAGTTAGCTAACCATTTCTATGAAGACTAAATTATTTTTTGGTAAAAAATAAATAAATAAAATACTTGATTATAAATAAGCCTAATGAGACATGTTTTATTTCCAGCTCAAAAATATGTCTTAATTACTCTAAGAAAATTTAATAATTTACCTAGACTTTTTGACAATTGGGATAAAGTCTACACAAGTAAATCACAAGACCATTGTTTTATGGTCAAAATAAATCAAAAGCATTCCATATTTTCTTTAGGGAAAAAGTAGGAAACAATCCTCAGCAGGATCAAAAGAATTGAAATTCTACCTTGCATCTTTCCAGACCACAAGGCACTAACAGTGGAACTCAACTCCAACAAAAATGCTCAACCACACCCAAAGGCATGGAAGTTAAACAACCTTATGCTGAATGACACTGGGTGCAGGAAGAAATAAAAAAGGAAATCATTAACTTTCTTGAGTATAACAACAATGAAGACACAAATTACCAAAACCTATAGGAGACAGCAATAGCAGTCCTGAGAGGAAAATTTATTGCTTTAGAAGCTTACATTTGATAAACGGAAAGACAGCATATCAGCAAACTCACAAACCATCTGATGGAATTGGAAAAAGAACAATCTAAGCCTAAACCCAACAGAAGAAAAGAAATATCCAAAATTAAATCAGAGATCAATGAAATTGAAAACAAAAGAATCATTCAGAAAATTATTGAAACAAGGAGCTGGTTTTTTGAAAAAATAAATGAAATAGATAAGCCTTTGGCCAGACTAACTAGAAATAAAAAGGTAAAATCTCTAGTAACTTCAATCAGAAATGATAAAGGGGAAATAATGACTGATGTTACAGAAATACAAGAGATTATATTTGCATACTACCAGAAACATTATGCCCAGAAATTTGACAATGTCAAGGAAATGGATCAATATTGAGAATCACACCCTCTCTCTAGACTTAGCCCAGATGAAATAGATGTCCTGAACAGACCAATTTCTAGCACTGAGATCAGAGAAACAATAAAAAATCTCCCAACAAAAAAATGCCTTGGTCCGGATGGTCTCACACCAGAATTTTATCAAATTTTCAAAGAAGAGCTTATTCCTATACTGAAGAAATTATTCCAAAAAATTGAGGAGGACGGAATCCTCCCCAATACATTCTATGAAGCAAACATTACCCTGATACCAAAACCAGGTAAAGACCCAACTAAAAAGGAGAACTTTAGACCAATTTCGCTAATGAATATTGAGGCAAAAATTCTCAACAAAATCTTGGCCAATAGATTACAGCTTATCATCAAAAAAGTTATGCATAATGATCAAGCAGGTTTTATCCCAGGCATGCATGGTTGGTTTAATATTCGAAAGTCCATCAACATTATTCACTATATCAACAGAAGCAGAACCAAGGACTATATGATCCTCTCAATTGACGCAGAAAAAGCATTTGATAACATCCAGCATCCCTTTCTAATTAGAACACTGAGGGGCATAGGTATAGGTAGCACATTCCTTAAACTGATAGAGGCTATCTCTGACAAACCCACAGCTAATATTTTACTGGAGTAAAACTAAAAGCTTTTCCTCTTAGAACTGGAACCAGACAAGGCTGTCCTCTGTCACCATTGCTATTCAACATAGTGCTGGAAGTTCTAGCCAATATTATTAGAAAAGACAAGAAAATAAAGGGCATCCAGATGGGTGCAGAGGAGGTCAAACTCTCCCTTTTTGCTGATGATATGATCTTATACTTAAGAACCCCAAAGATTCAACTACTAGACTCCTGGAAGTCATCAAAAAATATAACAATGTCTCAGGATATAAAATCAATGTCCATAAGTCAGTTGCCTTTGTATATGCCAATGACAGTCAAGATGAGAAGTTAATCACAGACACAACTCCCTTCTCCATAGCCTCAAAGAAAATGAAATACTTAGGAATATATCTAACAAAAGAGATGAAACCTTAAGAAAGGAGATAGTAGAGGACTTGAATAAATGGAAGAACATACCATGCTCATGGCTGGGAAGAATTAAAATTTGTTAAAATGTTTGTACTTCCCAGAGCAATTTACCAATTCAATGCCATCCCTATCAAAATACCAACATCCTACTTTCAAGACCTGAAAAAAATGACTCTGCGCTTTGTGTGGAAACAGAAAAAAACCCATATAGCTAAGGCAGTTCTTAGTAATAATAACAAAGCCGGACGTAATACCATACCAGATTTTAGGCTGTATTATAAAGTCATAGTTGTCAGGACAGCATGGTACTGACACAAAAATAGGGACATAGATACTTGGAATCATATAGAAAACCTGGAAATGAAACTAACAACTTATAGCTGTCTAAACTTCGATAAACCAAACCAGAGTGTTCCCTGAGGGAAAGACTCCCTATTCAATAAACGGTGCTGAGAGAATTGGATATCCGTATGTAAAAAACTGAAACTGGATGTGCACCTTCCTCCCCTTATGAAGATTGATTCGAGATGGATAAAGGATTTAAATTTAAGGCATGAGACGATGAAAATCCTCAGAAAGAATTGGAACAACTTTGGAAGATGTTGGCCTGGGGAAAGACTTTATGAGGAAGACTGCCATGGCAATAGTAACAACTGCAACAATAATGAAATGGGACTTAATTAAACTGAAAAGCTTCTGTACAGCCAAGGAGACAACGACCAAAGAAAATAGACAACCTATCCAATGGGAAAGGATATTTTCACATTTTGAATCTGACAAAGGTTTAATATCCATGATCTATACAGAACTACAATTAATCTACAGGGAAAAACCAAAAATTCTATACATCAATGTGGGGAAGCGATGAATAGATTTTTCTCTAAAGATGACAGAAAAATGGCCAGTAAACACTTGAAAAAATGCTCATCATCCCTAATTATTAGAGAAAATGCAAATTAAAACCACCCTGAGATACCATCTAACTCCAGTGAGAATGGCCTATCTCACAAAATCTCAAGATCACAAATGCTTTCAGGGATGTGGGGAGAAAGGAACTCTTTTACACTGCTGGTGGGACTGCAAACTAATAAAACCTTTTTGGAAGGAAGTATGGAGAAAACTCAAAGAACTCAACCTAGACCTCCCATTTCATCCTGCAATCCCATTGCTGGGCATCTATCCAGAAGAAAAAAAAACAAACGTTTATTATAAAGACATTTGTACGAGGCTATTTATCGCTGCCCAATTTACAATTGCTAATGTGTGGAAACAGCCTGAATGTCCTTCAACCCAGGAGTGGATTGGTAAACTATCCTATATATATACAATGGAATATTATTCAGCCATCAAAAATAACGGAGACTTTGCTGCATTTGTAATAACTTGGATGGAAGTGGAACATAGGAATGGAGAAGCATAAATTCTATGTATTCAACTTCGATTTGAGGACAATTAATGACAATGAATGACATAGTGGGGCATTGGGGAAGGAGAGAGCAGACAGAGAAGGAGAGAGGGGGTGAGGGAAAGAAAACCAAAAAAAGAGAAAGAAAAGAAAATAGTGTCTAACTTTCATATAAATTGGATTCAATTTTGACTAAAGTATATTACTTAAATATTAATTTTGTAATTCAACTTGTCAATATGTTGTTTAGGATATTGCATCCCCATCTATAAGTGAAACATGGTTGTAATTTCTCTTTATAATAATATATTTTCTCCAATTTCAATATCAGCTGTATCCAGATCAAGTAGAATGATATTGAAATGTTTCTTTTTTTATTGTTTATAAGATTTCTGGAATTGCTTGTTTTGTAAAATCATTGTGGTCTATGAGTTTATGATAGTTTGAACTTTGTTATTTAATTCAATTCATTGCTTAATTACTGTTTTCCTAGGAATGATTATACTGTGGTTAATATGTTAGCATAGCAGTATTCCCAGATAGTTTTTTGTTTGTTGGGAAGTTGGGCTTATGACAGTTTGAACTTTGTTATTTAATTCAATTC
>CAUYON010082707.1:0-20958 GCA_963573935.1 Arctocebus calabarensis
TCTTTATATAATGATCAAGAAAATGCCATGAAGGCTATCTGTAACAGTACGATGAAAACATTTCTGAATGTATATGAATCGTGCCCTATGATTGCACCAATGTACAGAATTATGATTCAATAAAATTATAAAAAAAAAAAAAAAAGAGAAGAGGAGTAAGCACGTAACCCTGGGGAATTCCAACATCAAAGAGCCAAAAAAAAAAAAAAAGACAAGGAATAATAAAAAGACCAAGAAAGAAGCATCAGAGGAAGGAGCAGAACCTGGAAGTGGGGATGGTTATTAAGGAAGTCAAGGCATGAGAATGTTCTAGAAATACAAAGAAGTCAACACTCTCAGGTACCATAGAGAAAGCTCTGGGCATGTGTCCATGGATTTAACAATAAGCAGATGACCTTGTCCAGAGCAGTTTCAGATAGAAATGAGGATAAAGGGGCAGGCAGAGGTATGGCAAAGATTGGGTGCCTGATAAATGTTTGTGGAATGAATAAATCTGAGTGATAAAGTCAAGTAGCTTGGAAGAAGAGAGCTGTAGCTGGAGGAAAGTGGAAATCCAAGGCATTTGAATGTTAGAGGAGGGAAAGAGACGTGATCTTAGCATTCATGGGCGGAGCGGCAGCGTTCTCGCTTGGCAGTGGTCCCTTGCTGACCCCCCAGTGCTGGTGTGGGACTTGTACAGAGCCTGCCACATGCACCCCCCAGGAGCCAAAGCTGCCCCAAAGTTCCAGCCCTGGGCTCTTTCCACCACATCACAGCACTCTCTGAATGACAGCAACACAGGTGAGTTGCTAACACTTTCCAGAACATGCAAGTCTTTTGTTTAATAAAGGAGTGGGGATTCGGGGAATGAGAGGGCAGTCAGCCAACTATAAAACAGGATCACAAACTGTGGACTGATATACAAAGTCCATAGACAAAGTTAACAACAATATCTTCTATTCTGACAGCACCTTATTTCTTCCGAAAACCTATAGTACTTTACAACTTAGATTTGTTCACCAAATCACCCAATCCAGCACAAATATACCAATTCCTTTGTAAAAATATACAGGGGCAGGAGAAAAGTGATACAGAATAGTCCTTTCACACAACTTAATTTTCCTTTATAACTAGGTTTATTTAGAAACAAACACCTTGCTTTTTTCCAGAAAAGCCTTTTATTGATGATAATAATTTGTGTTATCATTAAACAGAAATAATGTAAACATCATTATTTTAAGCTGATATTGAGGTAAATATGCCTGCTGCAGATTCTTACCAGTTGGCTTAGGGAAGACTTATGCCACAAACCTAATGTTTACTAAGTAAGGAGAAGCTTGTCTAAATATACATCATGTTACAGTATTAAAGGGATACTACCGTATTTTAATTAATCTGCTATTTGGGCCTGATCTGTTTCTCTGTCAGGCTAAGGTCTGTCCTGGCTAGAGAAATTCTAGGTCAATGGAAAATTATCAAACTTGAAACAAGTTAGGAAAATGAGTGAATTATTGATCTATGCCAAATCATGCACCTAAAGGCCAACATAGACTGAATAGGACAACAAAAATCCTATAAAGACTATAAGGAATGATCATTAGGGCAGTGCCTGTGGCTCAGTGAGTAGGGCGCCGGCCCCATATACCAAGGGTGGTGGGTTTAAGTCCGGCTCTGGCCAAACTGCAACAAAAAAAATAGCTGGGCATTGTGGTGGGCACCTGTAATCCCAACTACTCAGGAGGCTGAGGCAAGAGCATCGCCTAAGCCCAAGAGCTGGAGGTTGCTGTGAGCTGTGATGCCACAGTACTCTACAAGGGCAACCAAGTGAGACTCTGTCTCTAAAAAAAAAAAAAAAGAAAGAAAGAAAGAAAAAAGAATGATCAGTAAAGTACTCCTGCCTTACGTTTACTTGGCCAGTCTTCTTTCAGGGGGTAGACTCCTCCAGGCTATTATGTTCTGAAGCAGCTTCTTCTGAGAAACGGTTATAATCTCCATGAATATTAAGTAATAAACTTGTTCTAAAGAAATTTCAGGCTTTGATTCTTCTCCTTGCCCTGGGATCCTATTTGCAGATGAATGCATGCAACTGGTATCCTCTTATTATGCCACTGAAATCAAGTAACGAAGCCGCCAACAGCATGTCATTTCTCCTGCCAAATCATTATGAGACACAAATGTCTCATAATTTTTCATTTCCTATCTCTCCAAACTTGTTATAAACTAAAGGAATATGATAAGCATGCCTGAGAATCCTCCTTTCATCCTTAACAGGTGTCAGTATTCAGAAGCCATATTCCCATAGAGGGACATGAAAGTCATGTTGAGGAGTCAACAGAGGGTTTGCATCTGCAGACATGGAAACTCTGCAAGATGGACCCCAGTAAGAGAGACCCCAGTCTGTGTTTGGAGTGAAACACTTTCAGGGTCACCCCCGTGGAGACCCTTCTTCCTTTCTGAGGCCTCGTGTTTGTTAATTTAATCTGTCAGCTAGACAGGGCCACAAAATATCCAGATATTTGGTTAAACAGTATTGTATGATTTTGGTTAAACAGAAATACGTGAGGGTACTTCTGAATAAGATTAACATTTGAATCTGTGGACTGTAAAGCAGGTGGCCCTTTCCAATGTGGGTAGACCTCATCTAATCCATTGAAGGTCTGAACAGAACAAAAGGCTGAGAAGGGAGAATGTGCTGTTTACCTGCTGGTCTTTGAGCTGGGACATTGGTTTTCTCCTTACTTTAGACATAGGCTAGAACTGGAATTTACACCCCTGGCTCTCCTGGTTCTCAGACCTTCAGACTGAAATCTTGGTGCTTCTCAGCCTCTGTAATCATGTGCACCAATTTCTTTATTGTAAATGTCTTCTATAATTCCATTGCTTCTGTTTCTTGGGAGAGCTCTGACCAAGCTTTTTCTGGTCCACTGTGCAGGCTGCGGATGAAGATCCTGGCAGCCCTCCCGTCTCGAACCACACACTGTGACCCTAGGTTTCACTCCTCATGGGATCCTCCCTCACATGGGGAGGAGGCCGCAATCCTGCTGCCCAGGGTTAAAGTAGTGAGAGCTGTCAATGGTTATGTGCTATCTCCACTCCCTCTTCTACTCTTTCATGTGAAAGTTCATTTATAGGGAGGTCCTTTTTTATAGAAAATAGAGCAAATGACCCACAAATTGTTTTTTAAAGCAATTTAAAACTCTTGACCATCCTGGAAGGCTTGCCTAATTTGTCAATTATTTGGACCTGTTCATATCGATATCTGTAGCTGCTCACCTCCTGGAAGATTATTTCAGCATTAACTAGCTCCTCAACTTCAAGAGGGCCATGGGACAAGGAAAACAAGTGAAAGTAGAAGCAGGATGCGGCTGCATGCCTCTCTCTGGGCTACACAGGGTTAGAGATTACAACCTGGGGTTTTGGGTGCCTTTCATTGGGGAAAAAAGAACAGAGTGTGTCTCACCCCAAAAGCTCAGTACTCATTCCTAGGCTGTCACAACTTAGAAGCCAACATTTCAGCAAGTTCATTAAAATGGCAACTGGTAATTTTGCATATCCAAGAAGAATGTGTGTGTGAGCCTTTAGAGGAAGTACGTATTTTAATACTATGACTCAGGTCTTCGAAAGCTTACTTGATGTTTATTTGGGACATATGAAATATTTCCACAAGGAAATCTAAATAAACTTTTAAACAATGGTTAGGTTGTCACAGAATGGGACATGAGGAAGACATCAAAATGAGGCATGCGTTTGGGCAGCACGCTGGACTTGGCTACCTGCTGGCTGTGTGGTCCTGGGCACATCACTCAGCTTCTCTGGATTCCTACTGTCGTGATGCTGCAGGAACTGATTGAGGAAATTGGCCCCACTGGGTGGTTTTCAAGCTGTGTGTGGTGATGTCCTGCTTTCCACAGATGTGAGGCTGGTCCACAGTCCTGACCCCTGCTTCCTGTTGAGAAGCTCTGTTTTGATACATTTCATATGCATGTGAAGCTTTCACAAAATAGTTCCTTTGAAGCTCAGTTTCCATAACTACAGAAACTTACAAAACTTTGACTAGCTGATCTGTAAGTCTCCTCTCTACCACAATTTGCTATGTAAGAAGGTGATCCCTGATTTCTGCACATGTAGGGACACACCTAAGTCTTTACTTCTGTTTAGCTGTGTTTTGGTTTGTCCATTCATTTACCATTGTTTATTCAGCATTCCAACTTAGAAACAAAGAAATTGCTAAATTCATCATGTATTTTTCCTTATGGTTATTTTTCTGCGTTCACTTCTTTAAATATTTGATATATTTTGACAAATCTTGAGTTTCCAAACTGATATTATTTCATTCAGAGAAAACAATTCAAAGTTCCCCAAGTCAAGGGTATATGTCTTTTTTGTTTGTTTGTCTTTTTTTAAACCATTGGTCATGCTGGTTAACCCGAATGAAGAACATTTTCCTGAAACTTCATGTATAGAACCTAAAAACACATTTTGTGCACAATGTTTCAATGGGGATAACAGCCTCCTCATAAGTTATTTCTTCTCCAAGTAGAACTAATCAAAGTTCTTGGTTTTGCTGGAAGGAAGAAATCTATATCTTGCAGACAAGATCAATCTTTTTCTTTGCTATGAAAATACCTTATGATATTTTAACAAATTCAGAATCTTTTAAACTTAGTGTCTGAATCAGTCCTAATTCTATTAGGAGCTTGCTTCTTTTAACATAGTCTGTTAAAGAAATAGGCCTTTTTCAGGGTCCATAAAGCAAGATCTGTGTTTTTAAAGAGTAACCGGAAGGTATGTACCTCCATATGTCACTACTGCCTAAAAAATAAGAATTAACCTTTTTATTAGAGTTGTTATTGTTACTTTTTAAAATATGTCCCCAGAAAAACCCATAACGTAAAAACATTAAACTCTGTCCTTCAGTCTTTTAGATGATTTTCATTTTCATTTGCAAGATTATATAATACTGCCCTCACTAACCAGGACAAAAAACAGCAAAGATGGCTTTATCTACATCTAGGAAATCACCTATTTGTTTTCAGTACCATTTTTACAATTCACACTAACTCAGGCAAATTACAGGTAAGAAATTAGCTAAGCATGGCAGTTGATAAATCAAAAAAAAATGTTTTTTTTTTTGGTGAACCTCTTGCTTTCCAGTCTGACAGCCATGATCATTGTCATCAGAAGCAGTGGGGAACAAAGTCTAATTTATAAAGGCCACTCACAAGCGAACTCTAAGTGGAGGCATTCTCTCTCTCTTCCTATGTCTAGCCTTCTTCTCTCTTTCTCATCTATGCATCCGTATCTATCTCTGTATCTGTCTATCTGTGTACCTATGCCCCTCTCTCTCTGTCTTTCTCTTTTTTCTTTTCCTCACTCTACTTTAAACCCCAGAAGTAGAGGGGCTTTATTTAGTTGTCTCTAAATGTCCCACAGCAATTCATCAAGAAATCAGACCATGTCTAAAGAATTCGAGTACATAGTATCATATTCCACATGTTTAAAGACATAAGCCAAGATGCAGAGAAATAGTGAAGAGACTTCTTTTTCATTTTTAATTTTAGGTTAATGTAAGGGTAAAAACAAACAATCACAATATTTAAATTTGTTAGGTAGAGTCCCTCTTGTAGTTGAGTCCCGAAAGGCATACCATACACCCCTACATTGTGCCCAGTCAGTGGGAGCACCCCAAATGCCACCTTCTCCCCTCTTACTCATTCCTCTTTCCTCCTCCCTCCAACTTAAATTGAAATGAGTTTTTCTGCTTTGTGGGCATGAATTAGATCATCTTCTGGCTTAATAGTAGTATTAAGTACATTGGATACTTGCTTTTCCATTCTTGTGATACTTTACTAAGAAGAATGTGTTTCAACTCCATCCAGGTTAATACAAAAGATGTAAAGTCACACTCTTTTTCATGGCTGAATAGTATTCCATGGTATATATCTACCACAGTTTGTTAATTCATTCCTGAGTTGATGGGCATTTAGGTTGTTTCCACATCTTGAGCTGTAATAAACAATCTAGCACAAATGTCTTTATGATAAAATGATTTTGTTTCTTCTGGGTAGATGCCTAGTAGTGGCATTGCAGAATCAAATGGGAGGTCTAATTTGAGTTCTTCAAGAATTCACCATACTTCTTTTCAAAGATGCTAGATTAGTTTGCAGTCCCACCAATTGTGTAAAAGTTTTCCACTCTCTGCACATCCACGCCAGCTTTTGCAACGTTGGGACTTTGTGATGTGGGTTAATTTTACTGAGATTAGGTAATCTCAGGTGGGTTTGATTTACTTTCCTCTGATAATTAGGGACAATAAGCATTTTTTTCATGTTTGTTAGCTATTTGTCTGTCTTCCTTAGAGAAGGTTCTGTGCATGTCTCTTGCCCAGCGACTTAAGGGATTGTTTACTCTTTCTTTGTTGATTAATTTGAGCTGTCTGTAGATCATAGTTATCAAACCTTTGTCAGATTTGTAACATGCAAATATCTTTTCCCATTTTGAAGGTTGCTTTGTTGTGTCAAAGCTTTTCAGTTTAATTAATTCTCATTTGTTTATTTTTGTTGTTGTTGCGATTGCTACTAAAGTTGTCTACATAAAATTTTTGCCCAGACCGACATCCTCAAGAGTTTTCCCACTACTTTCTTGTAGAAAGGCTATTGTTTCATGCCTTGGATTTAAATATTTTATCCATCTTAAATCAATTTTTGTAAGTGATAAAAGATATGGGTTCAGTTTCAGTCTTTTGCAGGTAGTTATCCAGTTCTTCCAGTACCATTTATTGAATAGAAATTCTTTTCCTCAGTGTATGCTTTTGTTTGGTTTACCTAAGGTAAGATTGCTGTAAGAGACTCATTTCATCTCTTGGTTTTCCATTTGATTCTAAATGTCTATGTCTCTATTTTTGTGCTGGTACCATGCTGCTTTAATCACTATGGACTTAGAATGTAGCTAAAGTCTTCTAGAGTGGTGCCTCTGGATTTGTTTTTATTACTAATAATTGCTTTGGCTATACAGGAATTTTTTCTATTTCCATAAGGGAAAAAGGACTATTTTTTGAGTTGTTCAAAGTATGATGTTAGAATTTCAACAGGGATTGCATTGAATTTGTAGATTGCTTTGGGTATTATAGGCATTTTAACAATGTTGATTCTTCACAGTCAGGAGCCTAGTATGTTCTTCCATTTGTTAATGTCTTCTGCTATTTCTTTTCTGAGGGTTTCATTGTCTCTCACCTCTTTTGTTAGGTATATTCCTGGGTATTTAATTTTCTTTGAAGTTACTTTCTTTAGATTCTCAACTTGGCTGTTACTGGCATATACAAAGGCTACTGATTTGTGGACATTGGTTTTATATCCTGAGACATTACTGTATTTATTATTCATTTCCAGGAGTCTTATGTTTGAGCCTCTAAGGTTCTCTAAGTATAAGATCATATTGTCAACAAAGAGTTTGACCTCCTCTGCTCCCATTTGGATACTCTTTATTTCTTTCTCTTGCCTGATTGTATTAGCTAGAACTTCCAACACTATGTTGAATAATAGTGGTGATAGAGGACAACCTTGTCTGATTCCAGTTCTAAGTGGAAAAGCTTTCAGTTTTACTCCATTTAGCATGATGTTAGCTGTGGGTTTGTTGTAGATAGCTTCAATCAGTTTAAGAAATGTGCCACCTATGCCTATTTTTCTGTATGTTCTTGTCAGAAAAGGATGCTGAATTTTATCAAATGCTTTTGTTGCATCTATTGACAGGATTACATAGTCTTTGTTTTTGTTTCTATTGATATGGTGAATTATATTTATGGATTTGCTTATGTTAAACCAGCCTTGCATCTCTTGGATTAAGCCAACCTGGTCATGATGTATAATTTTTTTAAATGTGTAGCTGTAATCTATTGGCTAAGATTTTATTGAGTATTTTTGCATCTATATTCATTAGTGAAATTGGTCTGTAGTTCTCCTTTTTATTTGGGTCTTTTCCTGGTTTTGGTATTAGGGTGATATTTACTTCATAGATCATGCTGGAATGCATCTTCCCAAAGTTAAGGAATATATGTTGTTCTCATCAACACATGAACATCTTCCAAAATAGATCATATCTTAGGATACAAAGCAAACCTCAACAAAATTAAAAGAATTAAAATTATACCTTGTGTCTTTTCAGACCATTAGGCAATAAAGGTGGAACTCAACACTAACAAAAATTTTCATCCTCACATAAAGGCATAGAAATTAAACAACCTCATGTTGAATGACAGTTGGGTCAAGGAACAGATAAAGGAGGAATTACTAAATTCCTTGAACATAACAACACTAAGGCTACAAGTTACCAAAGTCTGTGAGATACTGCAAAAGCTTTTCTAAGAGGAAAATTTATCACATTAAACATCATCCAAAAACCAGAAAAAGAGCACATTGGCAACTCAATTAATAATCTAAGGAAATATAAATGAAAGAACAATCTAATCCCAAACCTAGCAGAAGAAAAGAAATAACCAAAATTAAATCAGAAGTAAATTAAATTGAAAACAAAAGAATCATTCAGAAAATTAATGAAACAAAAAGTTGTTTCTTCAAAAAAATAAGTAAAATTGGTAAACCTTTGGCCAGATTAACTAGGAACAGAAAACTAAAATCTCTAATAACCTCAATCAGGAATGAAAAAGAGGAAATAATCATAGATATCTCAGAGATACAAGAGATTGTCTCTGACCACTACAAGAAACTCTGTGCCCAGGAATTTGATAATGTGGAGGAAATAGACCAATGCCTGTAATCACCCCCTCTACTTAGATTTAACTAAGGAGAAATAGATCTCTCAAACAGACCAATATTAAGCACTGAGATCAAGAAACAATAAAAAAGCTTCCAACAAAAAAAGCTCTGAACCAGATAGCTTCTCACCAGAGCTTTATCAAACCTTCAAAGAAGAGCTTGTACCTATACTGCAGGAACTATTGCCAAATATTGAGAAGTGAGTAGATTTCTTAACCCCATTAGATTTCATAAGTTAAATATTACTAGATATATTCCCAATAAATTATAGCAAAAGCAACAAACTACCATTTGTAAAAGGAGCTGGAATGAAGAACAAAGCATGTCAATAGACATTATCATTTCATAATGTGGTGTAAGCATTATCTTGATCATCTTACAGAGGAAGAATCTGAGGCTCAGAGAGATTAAGTGGCTAGTCTTGGAAAGCACAGCTAGTGAGTGCTCAAGTCAGGGGCATCTGCAGACTGAATATTCTGATCTGCATGGTTCCCTGAATGAGGTAAGGGAAAAACAAATCAGTCAGCTTCCAGTTTGGTTGCAAATATATGTTGACATTATAAAGATATTTATTCACATAATATTTCTTTCTAAAAGCCTGGGCATCATGTGTTATTTCCACAGTGAGCCAAAAAAGTATAATTATCTGAATATTTTACACCAAACTATGGTTATCTCCAATAGTCAACTAAGACAAAAATGAGTTATAAGACATTTCTATTTTCTACCTCATCTGTATGAATGAATACACCAAGGAATTCCTCAGTGGTTATATCTGTGCAAGGAATATATTGGTAAGTGATCATTATCTCAACTCAAGCAATTTTTCTAAAGCCAAATAACTGCTCTGTGAACATAGATGCTATGTGAGTATCTGGCTTTGCAACAATTCTTCACTTAGTAATGTCTCTCTGACAGCATTCCAGGGCTTGGCACATTGCAGTCTCTCTATTCTTTATTCTATTTTCTGCTAGCACTTTCAGAAAGTGGAACCAGATTGAGAAAGCTTTGAGCTTTAGCAGAAGTATCTGGTGAGTCTTGCTTACTTGGGATCTAGACCACATGGCTGTGTAAAAGCTTCAAATTCCAAGCTTTTACAAGGACAAAAAGAAGAGTCTCTGAAAAGAATATTGGTTCGTGCTGGCCTAAGAAAGACAAGTGGCTGCCAAAAAAGTTGGACCAGTGGTTTCTAAGTAAAGACAACAGACAACTAAAGAAATCCTCCTCAAAGAGAAGAGGAGCCAACCCAAAGCCACAGAGCCATTCAGCTCTCAATAGCTGGGCTGTGATGTTACAATGTCTATTACTAGGACTTGGTTTCCCTGGAATTTATTGCTGCATCAATGGCATGCCTTCAATTTTGGTACCAATAGCTAAACTAAATATCTGGCTGGCTGACTTTTTAACTGAGCCTATCTATGCCTATCTATGATTTTTAAAGCCTAGGGAAGGAAGGCGACAGGAAAACGGATCTGGTCAAGAGCTTCCTGCGATGAACTGTCTTAGTGGGGTTCAACATAAAGGACTAAGCCTTCTAGCTGCCACTTCTACAAAGTATTCTCATTCTCCCATAGAGTGCAGGGGTGTCCAACTTGCAGCCTGTGTAGGCTACATGGTTATTTTGTGAGGACTTTTTTTGCTTACCTGTGGTGTCAGAAATCACAAAAAGCATGTACCTCTTTTTTGCTAATCAACTTTTGTTAGTGTTTGTGTATTTAGTGTGTGGCCTGAGACAGGCTCATTCTTTCAATGTACAGGAGAAAAAAATAGAGGTTGGACACCCTTGTCACTCTCTATACTCCCTCCAGAGAATTAATCTCTCTAAAGCCTCTCTCCCTGACTGAATTGCACTGCTGCTCCACTGCGCCCTGGAATAAAAGTCTAACTTATTCATAGACCATTTTAGGCTCTTTGCAACCAGGGTCCAAACCATCTTCTAGCTTTATTTCCCTTTCCTACATTTGTGTTTCAAACAGATCAGTAGTTATTACCCGCACATGCATCACCAATGCCATGTAGACCTATGTCCTATGCCTTTGAAATATTGTTCATTCTGCCTGAAAATACCCCTTTTCCTATCTCTGTATTTCTAGGTCCTATCTCCTCTTCAAGGCCCAGCTGGAGACTGGAGCTGGAGATTTGTAGACTCACACTAACCCATTTATTCTCATATAAATTGGAGTTCTCATCTTTGTCTGGAATATGTTATTTAAGTATACATTTTATTTTTCTAGGCTAGTTTATACAACCCCTGATTCCATGCTGATGCATTCTCTCTGCCTTTTTATGCCTTGTTCTATGCCCTGGGAAGCTGATCTTCAAACATATTGTCAGCTGACACCCTTGTCTGCCAGTTTCCATTTGGGTTCAGCCAATAGGAAGTACCAGCAGGAAGGTCAAAGGTTGGGGAGGAGAGAGCTTCCCTTTACCTCCTTGTTTGAGCACTTCATGTCTACCAATACTCACTCCCTTCCAAGATTACAGCTTCTTCCACGTTTGCCTTCCTCCATTCCTCAATCTCTTCAGTCCCCAGTTACACTCTTTCCTCCCTTTGCTCTTTCCACCATAGGAACAGTAACAGCTTACCATCATTGCTGGTGCCCAGGTGCCCCAGCAGCCCTTGTTTATCTTTGCAACATACTCACACTCTGTAGCTAGCCCCTTCATGAAAATCTTTTCACCTGCACCATCTACAGTGCGTTGTACTACCTTCTGGGATACCGATTGATAATTTTCCTTACCAGATACTAGAGAATGAGGCATTTTTGAGTCCAGCTGCACCTCTCACTAGCTATAGGATATTAGCCATTCCCCTTTTCTCCCTTACCTTAAGTTTTAGCATTTGTGAAATGACAGATAGGTTTGTACAAATAATCAACTATGCAAGTTTTTTATGTGGCAAAGTACATTTTTTGTCTTTGTGCTGGATATAGTATTGTTAAGATTCATCTTTTAATCCTTCATAATGTAGTTAATGCTTAGTAGGTGAGCTATTCAGTCAAGATGTGTTGGACGAACAGGTGGAAGGGAACGTATTCTGCATATTTCTGAGTCAGTTATTCAAGAAGTACAGGAAGCGAGGATCTACTTATGGATAGATCAACATGAATCCATCCATGTACACATGACCAGACCAACACAGGTCCTAAAAGGGGGCTTTCTGGCCAGGGCCTATTTTGTTCAAATATTCTATAGCCATGCTCAGTTTGGAGTCTATTTTTTTCTAGTAATTACTGAGAAGTATTGCAGATGTCCATTTGAACTTAAAATAAGTCATGGGGAAATGGCAGAAAAGAAGAGGCTTCTGAATGTTGACTCAGGGTCTGAGGTGAAACTAACTATAGAGAGAACTCGGTCTTCACCCACACCTTGAAAAGAACTGGGTTCATTTAGGGAAACCATTGCTTCTAAAAGATAATTCCTAATTACCATTCCCCAGTTTGGGAGTCACTAGCATCTCAAGCCGCCTTTGGCTGAAGAGTCCACACCCTCCTTTATACATGAGTGAGAAAAGCAAAGTTGGGAAAATTGGTACCAGATCAGCACTGGGTTTAAAAATGGGTATTTAAGGATCATTGTGATCATGTAGGGTGAAGGCCAGTTGTCTGAAGAGACTTTTATCAGAATAGAGGGTGCAGTGGGTTGAATGGTGGTCACCAAAGGAGTATATCCAAGTACTAATACCCAGACACTGGTGAGTGTTACCTTATTTGGCAAAGGGTATTTGTAAATATAATTATAATGTGAATCTTAATAATATTAAGAGATCATCCTTGATTACCTGGGTTGGCCCTAAATCCAAATGATGAGTGTCTTGATAATATACAGAAAAGAAAATGACAAACACATGAACAGAAACAGTGCTGTAACCATGTAGGCAATGTCTAGAAGACAAAGAATGCAGGCACTGGAAGCTCGACAAGGCAAGGGGGAATTCTCCCCGAATCTCCAGAGGGAATATGGCCCTGCCAACACCTTGAGTTTGTACCTCAGGCCTTTAAAACTCTGAGACAATGAATTTCGGTTGTTTTATATCCCCGAGTTCGCAGTAATTTGTTTGCAGCCCTAGGAAACTAATGCACAGGGTAAACTATATTTGCAAAAATCTGAGAAAAATCCACCACAGGCCGTTGTCCTTGGGAAGGCTAAGTGCACTGAAAGAATTTAGATCACTAAAAGTGACAGTGTGACTTCCCCAGGGGCCCCAGAAACTTAGAGAGTTACTGCCACCCTCAATCCTGCGGACAAACAGGAAAGAGAAGTCAAATCAATTTTCTTGGGGCAGAAGAATAACAAAGTCACATAAAGGACACAGGGACTGGAATGTATATCAACCCCCCGCCAGAGGTGTTTAGAGAAATGATGAGCCTGCCATTCGGTAAAAGCAGCTATACAAGCCACAAGAAACATGTTGAGTTGTAAAATAAGTAGGCTTGGTGCTTAAATGGCCCTGCTGAAAAAAGGTGAAGCTGCTGAGAAATACCTGCGATTCTGGCCAAAGAGAAGCAGCCCTCAAATCCCGTGGGTGGAGAAGAATGTCACAGAAAACTCAAGGAAGCTCTGTTTAAGGACAAGAAAAATTAAAATTGTGCCTAGTGAGGGCTGGAGCCAGGTGAACTTGGCAGTTTATCACTTCTGTAGGAAGAAAACAAAGTTCCCAAACACATTCCAGTGAACATCTTTATGAAGGTATTCTGTGGTTTGGAATCACTGCAGTTCCTGCACATTATTTCTTGTTTCCACTGGAAAGCTAGGAAAACACCCATCATTTACACCTCCTCAGTCTCCCTTTCCAAGCCAAAAATAATGCCTCAGAGAATTTGTTCAGTTTCCCCCTACAATAACTTATTTTTAGAGAACCTCAAATACTCCTGTGATTAAAGAGCAATGATCTGTAACCAATCTTTTGCGTCAGTCCAAACCTCTTTGATTAAGACTGCTCATTGTTGACCAATTCAGGAGCAAGACTTATCCCTATTTCTTCCTTACCTTCTCTCCTATCTTCCATATTCTTGGTATTTTGAACAAATATAACTTATGTTTGTTCTTATTAGTTGCTAAGTACACTGAACAAATATTACAACTTCTAAAGAGGGTTGAGGATGCAGGTGATCAGCCTGATGTCCACTTTATGGGAGGCTAGAACAGGTGAGGGTCCAGAGACCCAGACTGCTTTTAAGTAGGGGTGATCACCCAGAAGTGGAGCCAAGTGGGAGCTAATGCAAAACCAGGCCTGAGAAAAAAATGGAAAACTGACAGCCGGAAAAGCCCCTTCAGTCATCAGATCTGAAAGCTGAGAGCAGGGCAGAGGTTTTGAATGTAAGTCTGTGGCAAGTTGGGAATGGGAAATCCAGGACTCATTTTTATTTGGTGCTATCCATGTGGTATTTGTAGGTCAGCTCAACTTAAGGGAGCAAAGTCAGTGTGAACAAGAACAGATTCAGTCAGTTTGTGTCCTCCCTGGGTGGGCTCTACTCAAGAAGGAACGATGCTTCCTTTTCAACTCAGTAGAACTTCGAGAGTATCAAAGATCGATTAAATTATATTAATTAATTGACTTTTGCATATTTAGCAATAAATGATGCCTGGTTTTGGAACTAAGATGTTTAAATTCACTTTAATTCTTTAGGAATTAGTAATCAGTATGATATTCAATTAATGATCTTCGATTGATTGGAATTACCAAAGTCACAACATTTGCTCTCCATGTCAGGTCAATAGACACCAATTCATTATTAATTATTATTTTCACAATAGTATCTTTAGAAGTTCTTCTCATTCCATTTTTAACATTGATCCATTTTGAATTCTTACATGTCCAGTAATGAGTCTTAATTGATTTTTTTAAAAAGCTAGCAAAATCTCTCTCTAACACGCAGATGAAAATACTTGGATAATGCTAAAGGGCTCCTTTACTGTTGCTACTGTTACCTTTGCCACTTGTTCTCAGCGTGATTTTCTGAGTGCCTTTCTGGTGTAATGCCTCTGATATACTGGAAAAATAAAAAATCAGGAGGCAGCTCATCTACCCATCTAGCTCCTGAGAGGTTCCCCTGGAGACATTGAGCCTGCATCCAAATGGGGATGTATGTTCTGAACTGCTGGCAAGGCTAGGAATTAATAGAGCAGGTGATTAAAAGAAGGCAGCTGAGCAAAATGGTGCGTGATGAATAGCAGAGGAGGCCACAGCTGGAGCACACCGGAGCGCTGCATTGCTACCATTTGATGCTGTTCCGTAGACGACAGCTGACAGCTCAAAGCAGGTGCTGGATCAGGTTTACTTTATGTACCTGAATTGTACCAGGGGTCCAAACAAGAGACAAAGATAAAACCCCAATCCAGGGGAGTGGGGCAGGGGATAAAGTTAGCACTTTGAGTTATATTATAGAACTACCTTAGCAAATGAAATTTCATTTAAAAAAAATTATGATTCTTAGTTATCCTTTGGAAGATGCCACCTTGTGCAAAAAGTCTGCAAATGTTTCTCCAGGTTTTGTATTCCATGGCTTCCAATGCCCTTCTTTCAAGTCATGTCCTGAGTCTCAGGAAGTCTGGGATTTAATGTAGATCCATTGTTTGGGAGGAGAAGATCTTGTAGCACCTGTTAAAATAGTGGCGCCTTGATAAATAGCCTCGACCATGTGATATTCCAACACTATTCCAAAAAAAAATTATTCAACAAGCAGCATTAAATGCCTGCTGTGCTCCTGGCCCTGGACTGAGCATTTTGGGTGTAACTATGAGCACAGTGTGGTCTCTGCCTTCAAGGAACAAACAGTCAGCATGGGTGACAAATCAGGACTGCAGGTGGACCTGCCCACTGTGAGAGGAAGTTCATTGTGGCTAACACAAAAGCAGCTCAAAGTCACGTTCCTGGGTGTGTATCTTGGCTGAGTAGCTTCCTAGACTGAATCATTGAGCCTTTTTGGATCTCTGTTCCCCCATCTGCAAAGTGGGGATAGCAATGATACCTTACAAGTTGGAGAGGATAAATGAGTTGGCAGATGTAAAGCATGCAGGACATGGCCTGGTGCATCACAAGCATGTAAGTGTTAATCTGATGGAGAGACAGGGGTGTATTGGGAATTAAAGGAGGAGCAGAGCATTTCTTCACGTGAGCATTGCAGAGGGCTTTCTCCTACAAAATGACATCTCAGTTGAGAGCCAAAGGTGAGGAGGGATTAGTGTATTGGGCAGGGCATTGGAACATGACAAAAAATGGGACTACGGGTGCAAAGAGTGAGGCAGGAATGATGTTGGCACACATTCCCTCAAATAATTTAATGTTGCTTGATTCATTTGGCAGGAAGAACGGGTTCACAAGTTTGCTGCCTTCACCAAATGACAGATTCTTGTTTCTCCAGCACCTCTGCTGTGAAACCCTCCCTGCAGGCTTTGGTGGGCGATTGTCTTTGCTTCAGCTCCACACTCCTTAATGACACAAGTCACATTCACTGTACGTGTTTACTTATCTGTCTCTCTGACCAGAGTGTCAGCTCCAAGGTGGCTGGAATTGTTTCTTTTACATATATCCTGGTGCTCCCAACTTCTAGAACAAGATGTGGTTTACCATAGGTGCTCTGTAAAAATGTGTTGAATAAATAATACAGACTCTTTAAGAACAGAACAGTAGCCCTTCACTAGAATCCAACTTGCAATAATCTTAATGTGTCCATTTTAAAATGTTCTGTATGTTCTATCCTTTGCAGACAGAATGTTTAACCTCTGCCTTTGTTCAGGTAAAAAAAACATGAGCATGATTTTTTCCTACTAAGTTAATCAGCTAGTAATTTGCTACAAGGAAATGAACATTGCAAAAGAAAAACAATTAATACAATATATTTAATATCGATGAATTTCAAATTGCCAAGAAGCTTGGCATTCATAGGGCATCTTATGCTCACTATATAGCACACTGCAAAAGTAAACCTCATATCAACACTCCAAATTTGGGATCCTTCCCTTAGCTTTCCTTATGTTGTCTGAGTTAATTACTTTTCATACATTTTCCAAGGGCTTGTGCAAGAAGCCCATGAACTACTCTCTTTCACAGACATTCTTCTTGATCTTTCTCTTTCTTCCTCCTTGAGGCTGGGGGCTGGCAGTTTAAATCTGAATGGTGCTCCTAGCCAACAGACATTATTCTCCTAACTCAGAACCACTCAGCACCTTTACACAATTTCCTGAGAGACCATTTGAAGTGTAGGGACACTCCCAATGCATAAAAGTACATTTTCACATTATAAATACTAGAGTTTGTGAAATAGGAGCAAGGGACATACTTGGCTAGATGACTTACTGCACATACACATTGTAACCAGGAGGGGAAAACACTCTTTGAGATCTTTGTATGAGAGGATTGGATGGGAGGAAGGTTGACTGTCATGGCTCATGGAAGTGATGCCTCAGACCTGCCAGCACAATGGCCCCAAGAAAAGATACAAGGATCCTTGATTAATTTATCCAGCAAAGATACATTAAGTGCCCTTTTTGTGCTAGACACTTTGTGTCTGTCATTGAGTTTATTACACAAGCAAGACAGACAAGAACTCTGTCCTCATGAGCTTTACATTATCATGGGAGAGATAGACCATACACACATATGCAGAAAAACAGACAAGTTAGTTCCAGATAGTGCCAACTGTTCCAAAGCATAGACTTCAGGTCAGAGAGGCACTGTGGCTGGGATGCTCAGGGAACGGCCTCTGTGGAGGTGGCATTTCAGTTGAGATTGGATGGTGAGAAGACCTGGGCGAGGAGGACATTCCGGGCAGCAGTCAGTGCCAGAGCAGGGACCAGTTCTATGGTCTTCCTTATTCCTGCTAGATTTACAAATCACAGCAGAAAAACTGCAACTTGACCATTTCCTGAATACCCAGGTCTTCATGTGACACAAGTGAGTGGCATCACATAGGGCATGTTTTGACCTTCACAAGGGGGTGTTGCGGCACATGCTCTGGGCCACAAATGGTTGGCTTGTTGGAGGGGTAGAAGAGAGGCAGGAAGCAGTTTTTCCTGTGGCTAGAGCTGAACAAACAACAGAGGGAGTGGTTTAGTTTGATTGTAGTTGTTAGGACATAACAACATAATAAAAATAGCTGTATTAATAAGCTGATTCCTTCAAAAGCATGATCTAATTTGTCTCAAAAACCCTGTAAGAGAGGTGTTATGTATTACCTATATATCCTCTTTCTAGATGAAGAAACTGAAGTTTCAGTTTCTTTCCTTATAGTAATAAGGAAAGGTAGGAGCTAGAGCTTATAGAGCAAAAATGATGGGACTGTAGAGAAACTATTGAAAAAGAATTAACAGGTAGGGAGAGTCCTGACTTACCCTTTTCACTCAGAGTTTCTGGAGGTTCTTTTTTCTTAGAAGGACTTTCCATTAAGCTGATCATTTTAGCCTTGAGGCATCGGAATGAGTCAGGGTGGATAATACTTCCTGACATTTGAGTTAATGGTGCTGACGGCGTCGCACACAGCACTTTTACCGTTTTTGACCTCTGTTAGGTAAGGTGACATTGACATCCATGAGGAACAGTTTCCTCAGCTAGGAAACTGCTTAGAGAGAATATGAAAGTATTAAACTTTCATATTTAATGAAATAAGCACAATATGAAACTGCTCAGAGAGAATATGTGTGAAGTCTCTACAGATTTACACAATCCCACATGGTGAAATTCAGATGGGAAAGAACTCCCACTGGATCCATGAAAGAGCTGATTATTCTGTTTCATTTAGTCATTCATTCTTAAAGATTATATAGTACCTTATCTCTATAGCCATGGTTTCCTGCAAACCCTATGCTTTCTTTTTACTTGGTTTGATGCGAAGAAAAGACCATGTTGTAGTCTCCCTGGAGTACACGGACTAGATACCGGGCCTAAAATCATGGCAGAAAGACCTAGAAGGCTTCAGGGGTCCAAGAGCAAAATAACTCCAAAAGCTGCCTTGATGAAGTCTGGTAATTACTCATCCATGCTGAAACTCTGATTGGAGGAAAGGGTGTCAGGCCAAATTCTGCCCTTGACTGCGAGAGTAAAGGCATTCTGTGGGTGACTCTCTTTCCTGAAGTGCTTTTGCCCACAATAAAGAGGAAAGTGAACTTTAAAGAACTTGGGCCTGTGTACAAGAGCTTTGTCAGGAGAATCGCCATTGTCTAGACTTCTCTTCCTACATCTATAATCATCAGTCACACACATTTTAATTAGAAGTCGTGCCCAGATAACTTGAGTCCTGCTTACATACTCGCTGGAGGTACACTATGCCAAAATACTGAAATGAAAACGTAAACCTCTAAACCTCACTCACAGGCACATAGAAGATTAACAGTAGTCTAATTCTATAGTCTATCATTTCTTATATGATTAAACTTATTTATCTATATAAAATATTTCCTGCCTTTTAACACTGATTGATTTGAAATCATTTTCCCTCATTTACATAGCATATTTTACCCAAGTTCCCCAGAATACCTCATATGTAACAGAAAATTCTTAAGAAAGGAAAGGAACAAACTAATTCCAGTGCAGGAAGGATATTCTTTCTGAAACCAAAAACCTGGCACCTGCCCTCAAGATAGGTTATTTACATTTACATTCACATAAATTAACTCAGCTTCCTTAATTACTCTATGGCATGGGCTGATTTTTAATGGACTGATAAGTCCATTTTATGAATGAGGATTCAGACACCCAGGGAGATTAGATCATTTCCCCAAGATCTCACTGCCAGTGAGCAGTAAGGCCAGGATTTAAAGAGAACCAGTCTGGCTTCAGACTTCTCAAAGTCACGCTTTCTCTGCTATACCATCAAAATGTTTAAAATCATGCTTCTTCCAATTATCTGGAGTGCATTATCATGCTACTGAAATCCTCACTTTTAGATCTCTATTATCATTAAGTTGGCTATTCTTTCCTTCTTTTGTTTAAAAAATATAAAAGTAATACACATTCTGTACAAAAAGTTAAATTAGTAAAGTGTGCTAAAAATAAACAGCAACACGTCATAGCATGATTTTTGAAGGACTCACCTTTACAGGTGATTCAGGCGATTTGATTTTTTTTTTTTTTAAATCGGTGCCTTGTTATTTATTCCTGGTAATTATCTCATAACCCCATTTGCTTCAGCTGCTCTTTCCATGCACCAGCTGCTGCTGTTTCTTACTGGCTGTATTGCTTTTTGGACACAACCCAGGACTTCACTCCCTGCTGACTCAGTGACTGGTCCTATGCTCTTTCTCGCTGTTACCTTGAAGACTCTTGAAAACGGAAGACCATGTGGGTGTTCTGATATCTATCTGCATATTTCTTCACCAGGTATGACAAAAACCCGCCAAGTGGCAAATGTGTTAAGGTGGCGTGCATGGAGCATCAAACACAAGGTTGAAGGAATTGGTTCTGGTTTTTTATTGTTTATTTTTTATTTTTATTAAATCATAATTGTATACATTGGTGCGATCATGGGGCACAATGTGCTGACTTCATATACAATCTGAAATATTTTCATTGAACTATTTAACATAGCCTTCATGGCCTTTTAAACACTATATGAAGACATTTATATTCTGCATTTAGTAATTTTCACTTGTACCCTTTTAAGATGCACTGTAAGTGTGATCCCACCAATCACCCTCTCTCTACACATCCTCCTCCCTCCCTTTCCCTCCCTTGTCCCTTTCCCCATTTCTTGTACTATAACTGGGTTTTAGCCTTTTTATGAAAGCTATAGATTAGCTTCATAGTAAGGCTGAGTACATTGGATACTTTTTCTTCCATTCTTGAGAGACTTTGCTAAGAAGAATATGTTCCAGCTCCATCCATGTAAACGTGAAAGAGGTAAAGTCTCCATTTTTCTGTAAGGCTGCATAGTATTCTATGGTATATATGTACCACAATTTATTAATCTATTCGTGAGTTGATGGGCACTTGGGCTTCTTCCACGACTTAGCAATTATGAATTGGGCTGCAATAAACATTCTGGTACAGATATCTTTATTGTGATATGATTTTTGGTCTTCTGGATATATATCTAGTAAAGGAATTATAGGATTGAATGGTAGATCTATTTTTAGATCTCTACGTATTCTCCAAACATCCTTCCAAAAGGAATATATTAGTTTGCATTCCCACCAGCAATGTAGAAGTGTTCCCTTTTCTCCACATCCACACCAGCATCTCTGGTTTTGGGATTTTGTTATGTGGGCTAAT
>CAUYON010082709.1:0-49944 GCA_963573935.1 Arctocebus calabarensis
GGGTCTTGGGGTCTTGGGGTCTTGGTGTGTGCCACACCTTTTGGGGGCAAAACACGATTGTAAGAGGGTCTTTTCCTAACAAATGCAACCAGTGTAACATGGTTTCTTGTACCCTCAATGAATCCCCAACAATAAAAAAAATAAAAATAAAAAATAAAAGGGTTATTGCCATAGGAAGGCAAGAATGAGAGCAGCCAAATCATTAGGAAGCTAATCCTAGAAAGAGTTGGTGGCAGATTACACTGGGGAGGTAGCAGGCAGGATGATGAGAAATGGTTTAGTTCTGAAGGTTATGCAGGGGGAGAAAATGGGATTTCCTAATGGATTAGATGGAGGCATGGGAAAAAGAGAGAAGTTAAGGATAATTCCAGCTCCTTATGCAACTGGAAAGATGAAGTATCCCTCAATTGAGTAGAGAAGGATGGTTTGGACAGCAGTAGGTAAGCAAATCTGGGAGGTAGAGACTGGGAGTTTAATTTTGGATGTGTTGACTTTGGAATCTGAGAGAAGACATCAAAATAGAAATGTCAGGTACAAGTTGGCCTTATGAATTTGGAATTCAGGAGCGAAGTCTGGGAAAGGGACAAACATGTGGGAGTAATTGGCATTTAGATGGAATTTAGATAAAGAGACCTTTAGGGTCACGAGATAGCTAGAGATGAGAACAAGACTGTATCTGGGCACTGATATTATGAGACCAATGAAAAAAGAAGCAAATTGCAAAGGAAACTGGAAAGGAAAGAGTAATATACAAGGTGAACCAACAGAGTGAAGACACCCAATGAAGAAAGTTTATCAAGGAGGAAGGAATGATCCCTCCTGTCAAGTGATAACCCCCAATCAAATAATTTACCAATGAGTTTGGCAGTCTAGAGCGCTCTGATGACATTACAGAATAATAATGGACCCAATGGATCATCCCACTAAAAAAGGATTTCACTATTTAATGAAACTTCTTTTACAACAAACAGGTTTATAAGTGCCAGTCAATGACCCATTTATTTCAAACAATGTATTATAAGATGAAATAAAATACAATGGAATGTATTTACACAAATAAAAAAACTTGACTGAACTTATTGCAGTTTATATGATTTTAATTCAGTTGAGCAAACGAATATAAAGTGCTTTTACTAAGCTAAGCACCAAAGACAAAAATAAGGATATAGGGCGGCACCTGTGGCTCAAAGGAGTAGGGCGCCACCCAGAGGTGGCGGGTTCAAACCCAGTCCCAGCCAAAATAAAACTGCAAAACAAAGAAATAAGGATATAGACACAAAGTACAGTCCCTGCAGTCAAGGACCTCTCAGAGTATGACAGGGAAGTAGGAGAGGATGCAGGTGATCATCACGTGGAATTGTACACCAACTAAAGAAATACAGAGGAGGCAAACTTGGGGGATCAAGGTGCAGGTGAATGCTTAAATTTAATCTCAAAAATATGTAGTGATTACAGGCAAAAGACTAATCCATACAAATCACAAAAGAAATTATGAAATAAATAATAAACATGTGAAAGGGTTCTCAAATGAACTAGTTTTTATAAAATGCATATTAAAATAATTGTGTGACCTTAGGAAGCAGGACTATAAATGCTCTTTTTTAAAAAACAACTTTGAAACTGAATGAAATTGTTAAAAACAACCATTTCAGGGACCTGGGAATTAACCGAAGGCAAATAAATTATTAAGAAGCACTTACTCATAAAAAACTGTTGCAATTCAGGCAAGAACAGTGGAAGTCTGTGACATTCCTTCCTGGGGCTACTCCCACCTTGCTCTGGTGGTCAGCATACTGTTCCTACCAGGACCACAGGCTGTGAAACCAGCAGCTTCACTGCCAGAGCAGCTCAATCGACTGAAGCCAAAGGTGAAAATACACCAGCCAGCAGAGCAAGGCCAGTAAAAGTAGGAGCTCAGCCTGAGGTAGGCATCCCTCTTGGGACAAACAGCCAACCAGTGCCATAACCAGAAAACAGGGAGGTCCTAGAATTGAAAGATACACAGAGGGGCTTTGACACTGCACACACCTGGCTGCCTTCCACCCATGTGTGTAGGGGAGGCCCTGGGATCCAAAATGGGGATGCTGGCACAGAGTGAGTACTTGTGAGGAATTAAAAGGCAGGGCAGACCTGAACTTGGCCTGAACTTTGAATGTGCTGCCCCACCTGCACAAAGACCTATCAGGAAGGGGTTGGTTATTTACCCATAACTACTGATCAGTCATTGATTGGCAACTACAACATGCACAAAAGTAATACTTAAAGAAAGAAGCCAGACTCAAAAGAGTTTATCTCTGAAGGCCTGGCTCAGGGCTCACTTCTATTATCCTGGCATCCAGGGAAGCCAAGACAGAGAATTGGTTGAGGTCAAGAATTTGAGACTAGCCTGAGCAAAAGTGAAACCCTGAGACCCTGTCTCTACTAAAAAATAGAAAAACTAGCTGGGTGTGGTGGCGCACACATGTAGTCCCAGCTACTCTGGAGGCTGAGGCAAGAGGATCACTTAAGCCCAAGAGTGTGAGGTTGCTATGAGCTATGATGGGACCATGGAACTCAAGCCTGGTTGACAGAGTATGACTCTGTTTTATTTATTGTTTATTTTAAAAAGTACATCTTTTTAGGCAAGAGTTTTTTATGCTTTGCTAAGAAGACTGAACTATATCCGGAATAAAGGCAAATCTCTAAAGCATTTTAACCAGAGACTGATGGAATGGAATTGCACTGTGTAAGATAACCTTGGTAGGGTGAAAGGCAGGCTGGTGGAGGACAACAATAGAGACAAAAAGCAGAAATAATAACAGCCTGAACAAAGACAGCGGTGATGGGCAAGGAGGACAGAGCGGGCAGAGTTAAGCCAATTTGACAGATTTTTAAAGATGAATAAATTGATGTAATGATCCATTAGGTATAGGTATTAAGGGAATACAAGGGAATGCAAAAACCTTCAGGCTCATGGCCTGAGGCAGAAGGATGGAAGAGACATCCACTAAAACAAAGAGCTGAGAAAGAACTGATATAAAAAAATGAGGTGCTCAGTTTTGATGATGAGTTTAAGGTTTCTAGAACTCTAATCCATGAGATTACTTACATAATTAAATTTTGTGTAAAATTTATTATCTAGAAAAGTAGCATATGGAAATAGGAGTTTGCAATAGTCCACAGACCTGGATTCTTGTTACATGTTTAGCTCAAACTCAGACAAGTCAATTGTTATCTTGGTGCTAAGTTTCTTCATTTATTTATCTTTATGCAAAATTAAGACAATAAGACTGCTCTATATACTTACAGGAGTACTGTGAGCATGAAAAGAATGCTGTGAAGAGGAATGCATGCACCTGCTGCTGTAGTGCACAATTTGTCCTGAAGTTGTAACTAACACAATATGATCAAAACAAAGCCATAAATTTTGAAAAGAAGCCATATTTTCATTATGTCAGATGACATGAAGAGCACCAAAGAATTATTTTTACACGTACTAAAACTAGCTTAGTAAGACAACCAGTTACAAAATACACCTAGCAAAATCAGTGTCTTCTTTACATATTAGCAATAACATGTTAGTACTTAGAATGGAAAAAATCCTAATCTCCCTAAATAAGGCTAGATCTAAAGCTATTTAATCCCATCCCAAAGCTACAAGAAGAAAATTTTAAACTTCACTGAAACTTTTAAAAGTGCACCCATCATGTTCCTAAAATGGAAGACAATATAGATATGTAAGTCCATTCTAAATTCATAAATGTAAATGGACAATCAAAATCCCAAATGGAAAATACAGCAACACTTGTTTATCTAATAAATTAAAAGTACAGACACCTAAAATGAGACTGGGAGGGGGATAATTGGTGATCTTTTCCCCTCCATTTTTACAAATATTCCTTATCAAAATGCTCTTTGCACTTGGATACATTCTCCGAGACCTTGAAACTAAGAATTGCAAGAAAGGTTTTTTTGAGTTTAAGCATGAAATTAGCGCATAATAGATCAGAGCAGATAAGCAAATTACCTTAAAGAGAAAGAACTGCTCCCTAGCCTGAAAGATTTAACTGGAACCCAATGGCAACCAAAAGAGAGATTGATCAGTAATAAATAATTTTTTAAAAATGAGATCAATGAAGACAACATTGGTAGTGTCCACAATACTTTTCCAGAGAAAGAGTTTTAACCTTACACACTTTAAACGATTTGCCCTTACTGGTAAGACTACCCTTCAGTGCAGAGCAAGAGGTATGATGCCTTGTTGAGATTCTGCCATTAAACATTTCATTCATGCAACTATGCACAAGAATTTGTACTCATCCTGTGTGCATGTGATTGTGATTTGGCCACCTACAGAACAAAAATGAACCATTGTGCTGAAAGGAAGATGCAGCCCATTGGACAATCCTATTCTTTATAAATTAGCAATTCTGATTCTGAGATACATATATATCCAAACACATACAGATATATAAATATCACATATAAATAAGATACATACCTAATATACATATGTATATGTGATATTTATGTATATAATCAGTCCTCTGACATGGTTTAATGTGGCTCCCTCTTTGGGAGACAGCTCTATTCTGTCCCACTCCATCTGAACCAGAAAACCTGAAGGCCAGATCCTGGGCTTAATAAACTCACTGCATCTAAATACCGGCTTTTTTGAAATATAGCCTTTTACCCTGCCCAGTGAACCAAAAACATTAGTGTTAACTAAGCATATGCTCTTATTAAACTTGCACAGTAACTATCATCATTTAAATTTAAATTTATAAATTTGCAAAGTATTATAGCTTTCCTTTCTCAGATACTCTTGATAATCCTTAAAAATAGTGTTTGAAGTATTTAATTCACATTGATACAACCTGTTCTTCTCAAAATGAGTGCTTAAGATTTGCATATGCTTAAGTGACAAATCATATCACAACACTCAATAAATTATGAATGAAAAACTCTAGTGTAACTGATTAGGATTCAATATTTATTACAAAAACATAGCATACTGCTCCAAGTGCATTTTTCTCCTAAATCTCCAAAGATAAACTAAAAAGAAAATTTACATTAGTCTCATCAAGAAATTATATGAATGTAATATATTTAATCTTTATCTAGTGACATAACTCACAGGAGATGATTTAAACAGATATAGCATTATACTAAAACAAATAGCACTAAGATGCTCATGACCCCCCTAAAAAGGATTATTAACAAAGGGAATATAGAAAAATCTACAAAGTAAACTGGAAGATAAAAGTCAATCAAAAATTAAGTATTTCAGGCTAGGTACAGTGGCTCATATCTGTAATACCAGTACTTTGGGAGGTGAAGGCAGGAAGATCACTTAAGGCCAGGAGTTTGTGACCAGCCTTGCCAACAGAGTGAGCCCTCATATCCACAAAAATAAAAACAATTAGCTGGACACCCTAGCACACACCTGTAGCCCCAGCTACTGGGAGGCTGAGGCAGGAAGATCCCTTGAACCCAGAAGTTTGAGGCTGCAGTAGACTATCATGACACCACTACACTATTGCCTGCACAACAATGCAAGACCCTATCTCAAAAAAAAGAAAGAAAGAAAGAAAGAAAGAAAGAAAGAAAGAAAGAAAGAAAGAAAGGAAGGAAGGAAGAAAATATTAAGTATTCCAAACTAACAAATGTATTTATTTGTTACTCACATAAAGAAATAATATTCCTAAAAAACCTGTGGGAAATATCTATTTCTTTTAGCAAACCTAAAGATTATCACTAAATTTTAGGAAAGAATCTAAGCATATTGTGTATATAGAGATTAAAATTTTAAATGGATACTTAATATTTCACTTTTCAAGCAAAAATAATTATTTTCAACAGTCTAATGCACATATAAATAACACACAAGTAAATAGGCAGGCAAAGCAAAGTAACTATTTAAAATATGAATTCTGGTTTGGTGCTCGTAGCTCAGTGCATAGGACTCCAGCTACACACACTGAGGCTGGTGGGTTCAAGCCCAGCCCAGCTTGTTAAACAATGACAACTGCAACCAAAAAATTAGCTGGGTGTTGTGGCGGTCACCTTTAGTCTCAGCTACTCAGGAGGCTGAGGTAAGATAATCGCCTAAGCCCAAGAGTTTGAGGTTGCTGTGAGCTGTGATGCTACAGCACTCTACCAAGGGCAACATAGTGAGACTCAGTCTCAAAAAATATATATGAATTCCATTATTTACTCTCTAATTTGATTGTATTTTTGATAGAAATATTCATATCTTCAGCAAATGTGAGATGTGGCAAAGTACTAGTCTTGTCCAACACACATAGAAAGCATTTCTAATCTTTAACAATGCATTTCAGAAATAAAAGAAATGCAGTCTCTTAACAAAATGAAGCTATGTAATTCAAGAAGCTGATGTCTTAACAGAAATTCACTCCAAATTCTCTCTTTAGCTCTCTCCTTCACAAAATCCTAAATCAAAGTTTGTAGAAATAATGGACAAACCATATAGACATTGTGCTAACTGAAACAAGCCAGTCAGTAAAAGACAGATACCATATGATTCTACTTACATAAAATACCTAGAGTAGGAAAGTTCATAAAGACAAAAAGGAGTAGGGTGGTGGCCAGGGCCAGGAGGAATTCTGGAACTTGGATTTACAACAATGTGAACAACCCTACTGAACTGGACACTTAAAATGTTTAAGATTTTAGGGTGGTACCTGTGGCTCAAAGGAGTAGGGCACTGGCCCCATATGCCAGAAGTGGTGGGTTCAAACCCAGCCCTGGCCAAAAACTGCAAAACAAAAAATAGTTTAAGATTATAAATTGATGTAATATGTATTTTGCCAGTTTTTAAAAATACATAATAATTTGTAGAAATAATATTTCATGTCTCTAGAGTCTTTTAACTTCATCCATTAATTTTGATACATAAGGATTAATAAACTTACAGAGCATACTTTAAGAACCCATAATTTTAAGACATTTGAGGAAAACAAAGAAAGCTAAGTCAAGTAAATTGAGATATATTACATCACTTAATATTTGCCACAGATTCTTTAAAACACTGTCTCTGGCTGTGAGTTGATAATTGTGGGAGCTAGGTGATGGTATGTGGGAATTCATTATACTAGTCTCTTTACTTTTGTATGCTTGAAATGTTTCATAATAAGATATTTAAAAATAAAGAGAGCTATGCAAATAAACAAGGTATAAAATTCAGCAGAGCAGCAAAAATGATGAGAAAGGGCATGGTGGGCCTTAGATAGTGTTGAAAGATGCAATAAAGTAAAATATGGGGATATTTTAGGATCTATTTTAAAAATGTGAATTGATGTAATTAGCATAATAGTGAAGGGTTTTAAGAAAAGTAATGTGAATTAACCACAGAGAAAGACTACTGAAAAGAAGGAATCATAAAATCAGTTTAAATTTATATTCAGAATAAAATAAAATTTAAAAATTTTACTCTATATAAATTAGGAAACAAGCCCTTTCAACATGCAGTTCCTAAGCTGGAATGGAGACAATCAAAATATTTCTGGTGCATTTCTATGAATATTTCAAAATGTAACCAAGTAGGTTTAACCGAAGAGACAGAAGAGAGGACAGGCTCTTTAGTTCTCTTTAATAGTAACATACCACATCATCTAGTATTAATTATATAAAATACAATTTCAAGAAAGGAGGATATTTTGTTTTCAGTATCTGAATGTTCTCTCTTCCTGTTTCTGTTATACAAAAGTGAGGGAAGGAATTTAAAACTCTATGGGAAATCATTTTATCAGTAAGTTGTGAAAGATGGAATCACATCACTGAGAACTGAGATCTTAAACTAAAACACACACACATACATTCTAGAAAGCAAATTTAGTCTGAATTTTTAATGTGGCACAAAAAAAAGGGGGTTCTGCTGAATCCCTGTTAAGGCTAAGAACATTTCTAATTATGAATGAAGTTTAGGGAATAAGGGTAAATTGTGGTGAGGTAGAAAAAAGGAAGCATACACCTAACATACAAAGAAGTAGAGAGAACCATACCAAAATCAACCTTATACCCCTGACCCACATTCAATAGACATGAAGATTTTGTCACATGTGTATATATCTCTGCCCATTTTCTTTTTGTTTGGTTGGTTGCTTGGTTTTTTTTCTTGGCTTGCTAAGTTCCTGAGTATCATTTTATACCTTAGTCTGTAAGCAAATATCCCCAATTATCTCAAAAAAGGTCTTTTTACAGTTGATTTATTTGAGCCAGAAACGAAATAAGGTTCACATGTTACATCAGGGTAAGTCTCTTGAATTTTACTCAAGAGTAGTGCTAAATGGTTTGAATTTGTGCTATTTCAAGAACTAATTGTTACCAGTCCACTGGTCCAAAAATTGTTTGTTAATGGTCCTCAAACTCTTTGTTTCAGGTCAACAGGATAAGGACAGAAAGGGAAAGTGAGCACTTAGAAATGTTCCTACCAAGCTGACACTATCAAGACATCCAAGTGCCTAATGAAGTGAACGCATCTCACTGAAGCAGCTGGTGTGATGAGGCGTCCACTGGGAGTGGTACATGCCCCAAGCTGCATGCTAGCCACATGCCTAGGACCACTGACTTTTTGCTACCTGGATAGGATATTTTAAAAAACAAATATAAAAGTAAAATCCTAGTGCTTAATCATAGACAGTCTGAGAGACAATCGTCCTCTTCAATTCTTTACCCTACTTACCATTGACTCTAAAGAATTTGGGTTAGTTGTCTTTTAAATTTCTGGATTTTTCTATTTGCTTCCTGTGGCGTCAATGAAATTGGTCTTCTATCACTTGATTTCCTATCATTGCTTGCATTCAGGTTCAACTTTTGGGGCACAAATACTTCACAGATGGTACCCTATGGTTCATGTTACAAGACCCTAAAAGTATTTAATATTTGGTTGTCCTATTTTTGGTAATACCAAGATTAGGTTGGAACTAATACTAGGTTCAGGTGATAACAGCTCCTTTGTAAATACCCCATCAAACTTTCATCAATTGTTTTGTCCACCAGTGATGCCTGCCTAACTCATTTCATTAGGGTTTGAAAAATGATGATCTTCTTCTACCATCCTATGTTTATTAGATTAAATTGTGAGGAGAGAGAACTTCTCTTTATCAAATTAGGCTATTTAAAATACAGTTTATGTAGGAAAGATAAGATAGGTGTTTCTTTCTCTCTTTTCTTCTTGAGACAGTCTCACTTTGTCACCCTTGGTAGAGTACTGTGGCATCATAGCTCACAGCAACTTCAAACTCTTAGGCTCTAGTGATCCTCTTGCCCCAGCTTCCCAAGTAGCTGGAACTACAGGCACCAGTCACAATGCCTGGGTAGTTTTAGAGAGGGGTCTCGCTCTTACTCAGCCTGGTCCCTCCTGAGCTCAGGCAATCCACCCGCCTCAGCCTCCCAGAGTGCTAGGATTACAGGTGTGAGCCACCACACTCATCCCTTATTTCTTTCTTTTTGATAACAAATTTTCAAACCAAGGGGTTAATGTCCCAGATACTTCCAATATGTTCAATAAGTTGAATTTGAAAGCTGTTCTGCTCTTCTCACTCTCTAACATGTGAACACATGTTTTTTTAAAGATGTTTTATGTGTTTCAAACAATTGCATTATTATTTATGATGCTCAAATTGTCTCATCTTTGACCAACAGACACTTCTTAATGTTAACTCTTAAGTCTTTTTGACAAGATCTTACTAGCAATTAGTCTTTGATAACTTCTTTTTTTTTTTTTTTTTGCAGTTTTTGGCTGGGGCTGGATTTGAACCTGCTACCTCCGGCATATGGGACCCCGCACCTTACTCCTTTGAGCTACAGGTGCCGCCTGTCTTTGCTAATTTCTTTGCATTCTGGTCAGTCAACCACATTATTAGGCTTACCTTGTATACTTCTTCCTCCAGGCCTTGAATCAGCCATTACTCCAAGAAACCTTAGTTTTTGTGAGGAATGGTTATTTATAGACCACTATCTCGACACTTCAGTGGACAAAACTAAAAAATACAGTAGAACTTCTGTAAGGTGACCATCCACGGGACTATTAACAAACTGGTCAACATAAAGAACTAGGCTGACTGTACTGATAACATACAACTGTTATTAGAGATATGAAATAATACATAATCAAAACAGTAAAATCTTACATACAATATCATACAAAATCAATATATTTAGTGTTTTCTCATGGTTTAATCATTCTTTCTGAAAAAAGAGTCAAGCTTGGTCTGTTTCTTATTCTTATTACAGGTGTAAGTGGAGAAAACACTTTCAACGCTGGCCACACCACTTAGTATACTTGGGCATTTTTCCATAGTAAATAACTTCAACTGCATTACCAGATGCTTGACATACTCTTCTTTTGGAGTCTCTTCAATTTCTACATCGGGCTCACTTGCTTACTCAACTTCATCAGTTGCTTCATGCATTTTTACACTGGTCTGTACGTCAGTCAATATCACTTGGAAAATTGCTTCTGAGTCAAGTTCATTATAGGTTGCCACCTCACCATCCACTCCAACAAAATCTTCAAAACTTCCTTCAAATTCTGCCATTGGAGATAAACTGCCTGGTGGGGCCAGATCATCCTGCTCATGTCTTGTGACAAATCCAACTTTTTTTTTTTTTTTTTTAAAAACAGAGTCTCACTCTGTCACCCATCAGAATGCCCTGATGTCATAGCTCACAGCAACCTTCAACTCTTGGGCTTGAGCAATCCTCTTTCCTCAGCCTCCTGAGTAGCTAGAACTACAGGTGCCCATCATAATGCCCAGCTAGTTTTTCTATTTTTAGTAAAGACTGGTGTCTCACTTTGCTCAGGCTGGTCTCAAACTCCTGAGCTCAAGCAAGAGGAATCCACCTGCTTTAGCCTCCCAGAATTCTAGGATTACAGGAATAAGCCATCATGCTCAGACCAAATCCAATTTCTTGAAACACTTCTGTGTCATTTCTGACTGAACTTATCCCAAGCAGCACTGATCCAGAGAATGGCATCCAGAGTGTTAACTGATGCAGCAAATGAAGTTGCTTCCACAGGCAGACCACAGGTTTGTGTTTTAGTAATGAACCACTGCAGGAACTCGGCTTGTGCATCTTAAATTTTTTTTCTTCATTTCAGGTTAATGTGAGGATACAAACAACGAGGTCACAATCTTTTGAGTTTGTTAGGTAGAGTCCCTCTTGTTCTTGTGTCCCACACCCAAAAGGTGTGCTCATCATGTGGGAGCACCCCAAATTCCCCTCCTCCCCTCTCCTTCTCTCTCATTATCCCTCCCCCAACTTGAATTGAAATGAGTTTTTCTCCTATGTGGGCGTGAATTAGAACATCTACTGGCTTCTTATGGGTATTGAGTACACTGGGTATGTGCTTTTCCATTCTTGTGATACTTTACTAAGAATAATGTGTTCTACCTCAATCCAGGTTAACACAAAAGATGTTATTAATGGTTGAATAGTAATTCCATGGTATACATGTACCACAGCTTGTTAATCCATTCCTGGGTTGGTGGGCATTTAGGTTGTTTCCACATTTTGGTGACTGTAAATTGAGCTTTGTAAACAATCTAGGGCAAATGTCCTTATGATAAAAGGATTTTTTTTCCTTCTGGGCAGATGCCTAATAGTGAGAATGTGAGGTCAAATGGGAAATCTAAATTGAGTTCTTCAAGAAGTCTCCATACTTTTCCAAAGAGGCTGTATTAGTTTGCAGTCCCACCGACAGTGTAAAAGTATTCCCCTCTCTCCATATCTGTACCAGCATCTACAACTTTGGGACTTTGTGATGTGGGCTAATCTTACTGGGGTTAGGTGATATCTCAGGATGGTTTTGATTTGCATTTCTCTAATGATTAGAAACAATGTTAAATGTTTCGATAGGGCAGCGCCTGTGGCTCAAAGGAGTAGGGCACTGGCCCCATATACTGGAGGTGGCAGGTACAAACCCAGCCCCGGCCAAAAACTGCAAAAAAAAAAATAAAAAAATAAAAAGTTTTGATGATGCTTTGGTAAAGAAGTTGGAATTTGGGGGTCATGTCTGTAGGCAGAAATTTCAGTGTCATGGTTATGAAATGATTCACTTGCTAGTGGCTAGGACAGATGTCTACTTTTAATAGAATAGACTGTTTCTTCTTCTTCATTTCTTGATCTATATTCCTTACCAGTCAAATAGGGCACCAATCATCCACACACATTGGTTTGATCTCCAAGTAACAGAGAGGCACTGTCTTTGGGCTTCAGGCTCTTCCATGTATGTGGCTTTGCCAATTTACCAATCACAAGGGCTTTAGTTTCTCTCCAGTTGAGATAGCACAAAACAGAGCTGTAAAACGTCTTTTGGAAAGTTTTCCACTTTTATATTTGTCACCCTTCATAGCAAGGCTTCTGCCAGGTATCACCTTAAAAAGAGACAGTATTCGGGTGGCCCCTGTGGCTCAATGGGCAGGGTGCCGGCCCCATATACCAAGGGTGGCTGGTTCAAACCCGGCCCCAGCCAAACTGTAACAAAAAATAGCTAGGCATTGTGCCGGGCTCCTGTAGTCCCATTTACTCGGGAGGTTGAGGCAGGAGAATCACCTAAGCTCAGGAGTTGGAGGTTGCCGTGAGCTGTAATGCCACAGCCCTCTACCGAGAGCAATGAGATGAGATTCTGTCTCAAAAAGAAAAAGAGAGAGAGACCATATTCATCAGCACTTAAGATATCATCTTTGAAGCCTCTGGTGAAGTCTAGGAACTTTTTTATTTTCTGATTTTTTTTTTTTTTTGAGACAGAGTCTCATTCTGTTGCCCAGGCTAGAGTGCCATAAGCATGGTATCAGCACAGTTCACAGCAACCTCAAACACCTAGTTCAAACAATCCTCCTCCCTCAGCCTCCTGAGTAGCTACAACTACAGGTGCCCACCACAATGCCCAGAATTTTCTATTATTATTTTCTATTTTTAGTAGAGACAAGGTCTCACTCTTGCTCAGGCTGATCTTAAACTCCTGAGCTCAAGTGATCCTCCCACCTCAGCCTCCCAGAGTACTAGGATTACAGGCATAAGCTACCATGCCCAGCCCCACTTTTTTTCTGATTAATATGAGGGGACATATAATTATGCCACATTTCTTTCTTTCTTTTTTTCTTTCTTTTTTTTTTTTTTGAGACCGAGTCTCACTGTCACCCTTGGTAGAGTCCTGTCACGTCACAGCTCACAGCAACCTCAAACTCCTACCTCAGCCTCCCAAGTAGCTGGGACCACAGGTGCCTGCCACAATGCCCAGCTATTTTTTGGTTGTAGTTGTCATTGTTGTTTGGCAGGCCCAGGCTGGGTTTGAACCCGCCAGCTCTGGTGTTTGTGGCTGGCACTCTAACTGCTGAGCTGCAGGCACCAAGCCTAGGCCACATTTCTTGCATTTGTAAGAATGTACCTATTTATTTTTCAAAATAGTTTTTCCTTCATTTCTAGAAATTTTGAGAGGGAGTGGAAAGAAATGAGTTAGAGTGGAAATTGAAGCTGGAAGGGTAGCAGGAAGTCACTAAGTGGGACCCTGGATATTGTATTATGGAATTTCTCTATTATTCTGTTATGAGACAGGGCTCAAATTGACTGCAAAGGGAAAATGGGACTTCATCAAAGGTTTCTGTTGTTTTGTTTTGGTTTGGTTTTTTGTTGAGACAGAGTTCCCCTCTATGCCCAGAGCAGAGTACAATGGCGTCATAACTCACTGCAACCTCAGACTCAGGCTGTGGGCATCCCGCTGCCTTGGCCTCTGGAAGCTGCTGGGATTACAGGTGCTCACCGTGGTGCCCAGCAGAGTTTTTCGTTTTTATAGGAGTTGGGGTCTCACTCTCCATCAGGCAAGTCTCAAACTCCTGAGTTCAAGCAATTCTCCCTCCTCAGCCTCTCACAGTGCTGGGATTACAGGCATGAGCCACTGCGCTGGCCATCAAAGGTTTTTTTGTTTTTTTTTTTTAAGGATTAATTTAACTATGGCACCAATTTGTGGAATGAATAGGAGAAGAGTGGGAAGGCTGCTGAAGAGGTTCAGGTGAGAAGCTGTACTTTCCTTTGCTAAGGCAGATGCAGCTGAGGTGAAGCACTAGGAGATTATGGGGGGCTAAAGAAAGGATGATAAACGTGGTAAGGCCTCTCTTGACAGGGCAGGAGAGAATTCTCCTTCTGAGGCTCCCATTCTTCTGTCCCCACCTTCTACTCCCCCTTCTTGGACTTGTGAAATTCAGAACAATACACTACTAACTAGTATGGCATATTTGGTGCTAAAACGCATATACGTAATTTTCTAAGAACCTAAGGACAACTACATTAGTAGCATTACTTCTGTAAAACATACACAGAAAAATTCAAATCACCAACTAAAAATTGTAACTATAAGATGGCTGTCTATGTGCCAGAAATTGTGCTGAACTCTTTGAATGAAAAATACCTTTTAATGGCTGGTCACAGTGTCTGTCACCTATAATCCTAGCACTCTGGGAAGTCAAGGTGAACGGATGGCCTGAACTCAGGTATTTGAGACCAGCCCAAGCAAGAGTGAGATCCCCGTTTCCACTAAAAATAGAAAAACTAATCAGGCATTGTGGCAGGCCCCTGTAGTCCCTGATATTCAGGAGGCTGAGGTAAGAGGATTGCTGAAGCCCAAGTGTTTAAGGTTACTGTGAGCTATGACACCGTGCCACTCTCCCCAAGGTGACAAAGAAAGAAAAAAAAAAAAACAAGAAAAATATCATTTAATCCACACTAAAACTATATAAGGAGAATATTATTGTTTTTCCTACTTTATAGATAAAGAAAATATACTTCAGGGATATTAAGTAACTTGCCTAAAATTGAGCTAGTAAACAGTAGAGCAGGTATTTGAACCCTGGTCTATCTGACTGTCAAGCTCATGCACTTAGCCAGTGCATGATATTTTTAATATCGGAATATAATTGTTCTCAATGAATACACCACCTTCTTGGTGGGTTTGGAAAAGTCAGAGGTATGGGATAAGAATTATTCTATTGAGTAGATGTCAATAGCAGCCAGTCCCGCTGAAAAAAACACTAATTTAGAAGTATTCTCCCTATTCGGCAAAGCTCCAGATATAAATATTAGGACTGCGTTGACTAAGCAAAATTTTAAATAATTTGCATGTTTCATTAACTCACACTTTTTTTCTCATCAAGTTTGCCTAAAAAGTGGTATTTTACCTTTCTGTAAAGGTGAATTATACTGATGCTCTAAATATTGTCAGGATTCTTCTAAAATTGAAAAATAAAACTGATGGTGCCAAAGTGATCTAGAAACAAACCTGAAGGTATGAGTGACAATATGTATCCTCTTCAAGGAAGCCTCTGGATGTAGGTATAAACAAGATTATCTTTAAAACTAATTTTCAGAAGCAAGACAGGGCAGACAAAGGTATTTTAACTAAGGCAGGGTTATAATGAAACTTTTTGGGGTGATGGATATGTTCACTTTCTTGATTGTAGTAAAAGTCCACAAGTGTATAGATGTATCACAACTTATCAAAACCATACACTTTAAATAATGTTCAGTTTATTCTATACCAATTACACTTCAATCTTGTATTTAAAAAACAAAAATAAATTCCTAGGGCCTGAAAAGCAAAGCAATAATGTAACTATTATCTCCAAAAAGTTCCAGAAAACGATTAGGCTACTACGTAATACGATAGAAGGTTCGAAGGATATAATGAAGTGACTAATTCACAATTCCTTTCAAAAAAGCAGGCCAGGATTGCAGAAAGTAAGTGACAAAAACACTAATACACCCAAATTCAAAAGATGCGGATTTACTTTGCCCAGACCTGCTTTTCCCAGTTCAGATCGACAGCAGGCAGTGAGGCAGGGCTGGAGAGAAACCAGAGTTGTGCTATGCACACATCCAATCCCAGAGGTCAGAAACTGGACCCCTCCTGCCCAAATGTTATGCACTGCCATGTTTGGTTTGCTCCTCACTGTTTGAAAAATATTTTTTGAACTAGTTGCCAACATTTAAAAATGCAGAGATTTTTCCCTCTGAATCTAGATTTTTTTTTAACATTTGAGCCCATGTCTCAAATGGCCATAGGCCAAGCACTCTGGTCAGCCACAGACCCCTGGACTCAGTCTTCATGTTGTCTGTCTCTGGCAGCTCAACCCACTTACATTACCACCCCCATCCCTACATCCACACATGGTTTGAGTTTGAAGTTCCTGCCCTAAGGCTGTAAAGATTTTCCCTGAGCTGTTGCTTTGTTTTGTTTTGATACTATCTATGCGCTTAACCCCTACATGAAAGTGAATTGTCCTTAATTAGAGGTATAACTCTCACTACAAAGGATAGAGAAGTTTCCTAACTAGGCAGCCAGTGGCAGCAAACAAGAAGCTAGACTTAGCCATACCTTTTTAGAGACAGACTAATAATAAAAACAAATCCTGAAAACTGGTCCTTGGGGCATTAGTTTACTTCAGTGAAGAAACTTCTGACAGATATAATTTCCCTCCTGAAGATCCTCCCCTGCCCTGGCCTCCTTGTCTCCCCCTACACACAAAGGGACACACAGTCCCTGCTCCCTTTTTTTTTTTTCTATTTATAAAAAGAATTTTTTTTTTATTATTAAATCATAGCTGTGTACATTAGTGTAATCAAGGGGGACAATGTTCTGCTCTCTTTCTAATCTTCTCTCCTCCCCGATTCTGCTAAGTCACTGAAAATGGTAACAGGAGATGAGGTCTTGCTATGTTGCCCAGAATGGTCTAGAAAACACCTGGCCTCAAGTGATCCTCCCACCTAGGCCTCCCAAAGGACTGAAATTACAAGCCAAGAACCACCACAGTCGCCCCTTTTACATTACTATTACTAAATAGAAGCAAAGACAAAAATGTTTTGAAATGTGTTTAAATTATTAAGAAATTCCTAATTAACACAGTCTTCAATATTTCATCATTTGTGATTGTTTGATTATGGTTTGGTTTTAAGATTATCTTTTTGCTCTCTAGATACAAGTAGTTTCCTAAGAAAATTAACAGTGTAAACAAATGATTTGAAGTACCAAGAAAGCATCTGTTTACATTCAGATAATTAATGTGCTAATTCTTATCTCTTAAATTAAAGCGGGTCACCTAAGGACTTTTCTAAATAATACTTCATTAGCCTAATAATGAGTATATATATTGAAATAATAAAATGGACATTTGTTTTAAAACATTCCTTCAATTTAAGCCCTTTATTAAATCAAACCAGTTTTCATACCTTAGTTTCATTTACTGAGGTTTTACACAGCAATCAAATAAAACAAACAAAAAAAGCCTTCATTGAAATATAAAACATACAAAACAAAACTTTCTATTCTTACCTTTGACGTTCTCCATTCCCAGCCATCACCTATTTGTTGTGAATGTTTAATGAATTCTGCACAATAATGCTGGAATGCTTTTTCTCCAAAGAACTCATCTCCTTCCATGTTACGTGATAACTGCAATATAAAAGCTAAGTACTAGCATCAAATGTAGAATGAATATCAAAAGAAATTCTGCTAGTTGACTTATTTCTTTAAATAAATCAAAATTTAGGGTACAGAATGAAAAATAACCTCAGGGCCACTCCAAAAACTATTTTATTTCCCATTTTTTCACTCTTTCCACATTTTTTTATTCACACAAAAATAGGATCAAGATGAAAACTCAGAACCTAGATTTGTAACAAATATGTATCTAGTTTTTGGGGGGTTTTTGCAGTTTTTGTCTGGGGCCATCTGCCATCCCCGGTATGTGGGGCCAGCGCCCTACTCCTTGAGCCACAGGTGCCGCCCACATGTATCTAGTTTTTTATAATGAAAGGCCAATGTTGAATATAGTAAAAATTATATTTTACTGTTATATTTTAGCAGGACATATATTTAGTATAAAGTTTAGTTTGTCCATAAGTTTAGTATGAAAAGCTTAATTTTTCCTACTTCCTCTAAGTTAAGGCTTCCATACAACCTCCTTAGAACTGCCTTCTCTACTTCCTACCTTAGGGCCTTCCTACCGTAACAGCAATTAGTGTGGTAAAGCTATTCTTTACACTTTATTAGAAAGTTAAACTCACTAACAAATGATGTTCTAAAGCCTCAAATTGTTTCTAGAGGTATAAGGTTATCTTATAATAAATCACCTTTTAATTACTTGATCAAATCTACAAACATGACATATCTAGAATATTTATATAGTTTCAATTCAAGTCTGTCCAAAATATGAAACAGTATTTATAGAATGAAAATTCTAGAGCAGAAAGGAAACATATAGATCATGTAATTCAGGCCTCTCAATGAGAAAATTCAGACCAAGTGAATCCCCACATTCCCTCAGTAGGGGTGTCAACAGAACTACTGCTTATGTTAGACACTGTGCCCAACACTTCAACACTTTATGTCCCCATGTAATCCTCACACAACCCACATGGTGATGTTATTTCCTTTCCTCACTTGACAATGAGAACATAATCTGCTCAAGAACATAAATAATAAATATATATATATATAGATAGATAGATAGATAGATAGATAGATAGATATAAACAATACAAAAAAAATACAAACAAGAAAGGACTCAAATTCTCATTTGGCTCCAGGACCAATGATCTGTCTATATTAACTGATTCCCAAACCAATGCTATTTTTGGTTATTCAAATTTAGTATAAGCTATAAAAGAATATGTTTAGTTATCCAACAAATACAAATGGATATCTAAGTAGTAGGCACTTAATACTACTGTGCATGAGGAAAATTACAAAAATGAAAAACTATATAGTCCTGGCCTTGTAAGAGCTCATATTCTAACAAAAGAAGATAAGCAATACAAAATAATTACAGTGGAAACTCTCTTTACCAACCTCCATGCAAACAACTTGCTAGATTAGTAGACACAATGTCCAGTTGTTCTATAAAACACTGGCATCTACAGCAAGTTGCCCATGAAGCACTCCGCTCTATTGGTTCACTGTTTATTTACAAACCAGATCCTTGCATCATAAATATATACTTGACTTAAATGTTAAACCAAGCAAATAAAATATAAATAAAAAAGAAAGAGTACTGTTATTTCTATGATTGAATGTCTTGGAAAGACTCAAAGACTTTGTTTTCTCTGCAAAAAAACAAACTGCTGTTGAACTAGGTATGGACAATACAACTGAAAAGACTGGTGAGGAATGAGACACAGGTGAGAGAAAGATTCAAACAGATTCCTAGCTTCCTGCCTTTGTAGGTGGTGGTACACTGACTGAGGCAGAGCTTCCTAGAGGAAGAACAGATTTCAGATAAGAGATGGATTTAGTTTGGCCATATTGAGTTTGGGTTAGAAACACCCATGTAAAGGGATCAAGCAGATATTTTGAGGGGAGTCTTGAACTCAAAAAGAAATCTGAGTTGGAAATGTTGATTCTAAATGAGTATTACGTAGATGGTAACAGAACCCACTTCATCACCCAGAGAATGCAGAAATAGAATAGGAAGAGAAAATTGAAATGGAGCAGCCCGATAAATAGTTTTTCCAATAGAATGATGATCCCAATGTAACTCCAAGAGATAGATACTAAATTTTGTCAATTTACTTTAATTCATAAAGAATACTAACATGTTTAGGAATATTTTTTAAATTACAACAAACTCTTACTTAATAACAAAACTGAACTAAGTAAAAACTCTCCATTCCCTAAGCCCTCCATTTACTTGAGGTTTACTGAACTATTGAAAATGTTAGTGGAAACATAAAATTTCACTCAATAGCCATAGCTTATCTAATTAACAGTACTGTGCTACTAGCAAGATGATTGAACATGAAAACACTAATTAATATTTGGTTGAATACTTTTCAAATTATCTAAGGACTAGGCTTTGCTGAAGGATGTTACATCCAATAATACAAACACTTATAGCTTGATTACAAAATTAGGAACTATACTATATTAAAAAGATACCCATCTCAACTTGAATCATCATAATGTACCATAATTATTGTTTCTTTGCTCAAGAATATTTCAGCACGGAAATGTAAATAGAATTCAATCAACATTTTTACATGCACTTTTCAAGTTGTAATATTCTCTGGTCCTCTAGCAGGTCCATTCCTTAGCAGAGGAAGAAATTAGAATCTTAGAACTCCCTATTAAAAGATAGGTGAAAATACGGTCAAAAACAGAAATAACCACAACTGTGGATTATTAAGCAATACTGGCAAGAATGATCCTTATTTTGCAAATGAAAAACCTTAGACACGTGAACTGCCTATGTTTCCAATCAGTAAGTTATTTTAAACTAAGTTCAGACTGGAAGTGACAACAGAACATAGGTGAACTCTGGGCAAAAAGATGAATTTGAATTCTCATCTCATCCTAAACAATGAACCTCTCATTTCTAATTATAAATTGAAGTCAGAAATGAGTCAAAGCTCTGTGTCATAAAGTACAAATTGGTGATGCATCTATTTTGCTTGAGTATTACTCTGGCTCTACAGCAGTTTGATTTTTTTTTTTTTATGTTCAATCAAAACCTTTTTTTAATGTCTTCAGCAGAGGCTAAAGATTGCAAACACAGAGTAATTTTCGTCACCAAGTGAAAGAAGTCTTTCCGAACTATCAGTTAGCTCTCGGACTAGTCAGTGTGAAGAAGCTTATTTTGCTGCTGCTCAAATCTATCTTTTCAGAAAAGCAGCCCCAGTGAATTCCAACACTGTGTATAATGATTGTTCAAATGATCTTTTTTAATTAAAAACAATTTTTTTGCTACCACTCTCCCACATTTGTGTGTGGTTTTTAATATAATGTGTATGGAACTAATTTTTTGTGGTTTTTTTGGTCAGAGACATTTCTTTTGAGGAATCTGTAAATCAATGAGTGTCAGAGTCATAATGAGACTAAAACACTGTGAGAAACATAACTAAATTTCCTGGAACTTAAGATCATTTACAAAAATGTGATTACCATAGAACGTGCTCCGCATACATTTCAACATAAAAAGTCAGTTTTGACTAATAAAAGTAGGCTGCTTCCTCTACACTTATTCCTCCTAGCAACAATTTCACATTATTTATAACTCTAAATATAGACTCTTCCCTTAAAAAACAAGCAATAACTAGCTAGGAGATACAAATGTCAACCCCTTACCTTTATGGCAATTTGGCTTGAATTCATTTATTAATCACTTACCTAGCAAGGTCCTTGGACAGTGGTCCTCAAGTTTTAGACAGCAAGGAAAAACGCAGGGTTAAAATTTAAATGTGAAATTTTAGGCCCTGGCCAGAAAGATTTTCTGATTCTGAACACTTCAAAATGAGCACTTTTAATTACAGCCAGGGATATTTTTGATGAGAAATCATGGTAGAAAACTGAGACAGTAGACGAATCATTCTAGAAGAGTTGGTGAAAGACCTGAATCTCAAGGCCTTTGGCAGCCTTAGTAGGGCACAGAAGGCATGGCCCTGGGCAAATCAATATATAGCACTGAGAAGCATCAAGAGAGGATGTCAGATCAGTCATGACAGCAGCTGACCAGCTGGGCTCAGTTCTCCCTCCTTCCCTTCCCATTGAAATACATATCCCAAATTAAAGTTTAAACAGAAGGCAACATTACACTTGGAAAAGAAATGAGGGGTCTCTACTGGTAGCTAGTGCTTGTTCTGATTTCTGCAGCACCAGGTCCAGTTAGGAAAAGGGTAAGAAGGCATTTCACTCTCCCCTATTCTGTGTCCCCCTTCAAAGAAACAGATCCTGAGTCTTGAGCTGCCTTTCCCCTACTGGTTTGTAGCACCCATTGGGAATTCTCTTTTGAGGCAGGTCTCTCCCAGTAATGCAACGTGAGTGGCCAGTGGGACACTGAACTGCAGTGTTCAGTGAGTGACAAGTAGCTGCGGAACAGAATGAGCTCAGAATGGCAGTGTGACCACCAATACCCCCCAAACTCCTTCAGGTCACACAAAAATACTCCCCTCATTATAATCACAGGACCAAAAGTTAAATAATAAGAAAGGAAGACCTCTCTCTTTTCTTTACAGAAAAAAGACCTATTCTTCATAAATTTGATTATACCCTTCCAACTGCTCTCCAACCTAGCATTGTGAGAGATTCCTCCAGCACTTAAAATGAGGGCGATGAAAGAGTGCTTGCTCACTCTGACCACGTAACACCATACCTACACAAGTCTGTCCTCTGTGAAGGTAAGTAAACTAAAAACATCAACACAACCACAACCTGAGACTAATGGGAAGCTCTTGCCTAAGAAGACAGGCACTGCCATAAAGAGGTAGAGGGAAAGCTTGCTTTTTTTTTTTTTTTTTTTTTTTAATGGAATTAGCACTGGGAATAAGAGGAAAAAACCTGCAAAATTATCTACACTATGTTCTCAATTGAATAAGAAAAAGAAAACAAAGCCCCTGACAGCAAGAGATGAGGGAAGAAAAAACAGCTGAGATTAAAAAGGAAACTGGAAAGAAATTGAAACATAATAGTAGAAATTTAAGTTCTACATTAGAGGGAACAGAGAAATGAACAGAAACTGGGAAAAAAATCAAATCAGTATTTTAGTGTGTATACATGAGATGCTCTCCAAAGACACAGAAGAAAAAGGACCAAGTGGAAATGGTGCATATTGATTGAAAGGAAGGACAAAGAACACAATCCAACCTACAAATAACCAGTGTTTTTGGAATGAAATCATAACTGAATGTACAATCGAAAAAATGTTCCTAAGCTGGAAAAAAAACAAAAAAGATTAATTAGATTCACCCACAAATTGAAAGGATTCGCTGTTTCTGAAGAAAACTGTTGGAAAGAAACCTATGCCTAAACACGGCCTAGTAAAATATCTTCATTTGAAAAACAGAAAGAAAAAAGAAGCAGCCAAGATCCAAGCCAAAAAAAAGAAAAAACAAAAATAAATAAATAAATAACAGTTTACCTACAAAGGAACAAAACTCAGGATAGCATCTGCCATTTTCTAACAACAGTGAATGGAAGAAGATGACAGAGCAATCAATGTCTCTGATGTCTCAGGACTGCTGACTTTTACTTTGTATCTTAAAATCAAGAATAGGCATACCATAAAAAATCTGTAATGAACAAAAGAAAAATTCAAAAATTAAATGACCTTATTCTGTATCTCTCTACCTCTTTATAGTACATAGTACCTTCCCTCAATTTAACTTTCAAGCCTATTCACCAATTGGATCGTTTTGTTTTTTTTTAAGAGATAGGGTCTTGCCATGGTGCCCAGGCTAGACTCATACTCCTGTACCAACTGGATCTTTTCCCATTCAAAAGATTTAAATAACACCTAATCTTTATGGCACTAGTATCATTACTTTTTATAAAAGGTTTTTTTATATATATAAAACAAGACTATCTGCAAGCACATAAGAGAAACTGTTCCACCACTGCGGATGACTCGAGCTGATCCACCAGCTCAAATTTTTTTGCTGCCTTTGAATAGTGGGGACTAGTAGAAGGAACTCTAGTCAGCACATATGCTAATTTGCCCAGAACTAGGAGCTAATAGGGTATGACCTTGGCCAAAAATATCCAAAAAATAAGAAGGTACAGAAAAAATCAGCATGCTATCAGAAGCCACAAACTCAGTGCCAGTCTGAATATAGATGACAGAGCAACATGTCTTTAATATATGGTCATGTGCCATTATGTTTCTTGGGGGGAAAAGAAAGTAGGTATTTTTGTAATGCAAAAGACATTCTCTTTAAATTTTGTGTGTGTGTGCACAAGTCTTTGTTCAGAGATTACATTATTAAGCCTTCTTATTTCCACAAGTTTTTCATTCATTCACTCAACACCTACAACACCCTAGCCTTGATATGTATATTCTCCTAGGAAGGAATGTCAAACTTTTCCTGGGAAAATCAAAGAAGACTTCAAAAAAAGGAGTTTTGAAGACATGAATTCAATTCTTGAAGAACTTAATTTTGAAATCTGAATAAGGGCCTAGCAGGTGGAGATAAAGATACCCCCAAAAGATAGAAGAGCTCCTACAGACAGGGCCTAAAAACAATGCAAGATTTTTTTTTAAAAATAGCAGTGGAGACACACAGCCCAGCTGAAATGGAGTATGGACAAATAAGGTCCAACTGTTCCAGACTTTAGGGGGGACCCACTCTCCGAAGGGGTTTTTAGGATTGTACTGTGTTGTCAAAAATAAAAAGAGTTATAGTTTTAGTACAGACATTTAGTGCTAAGGAACCAAGTATGATAAATGCCCTACTATGTTCAGGACAATCTCAATTAAAAGTTATCCATAAAAATGCTAGTAAAGACCCCCTTTGGTAAAATACTGGTAAGTAGGTTTGAGATTAATAAAGTCTGGAGAATTTAGGGCTTCTCAGAGTATCCTTTCCAGTCTGCAATCACAACCAGCACTTCACTTACTAAGTATTTATTTCCAAGTGCTAAAAGATAAACTAAGGCACATTAAAATGTAAAAGTTCATTTGAACAGGGATTTAATGAACAGGGCAACTCCAGAATGCAAACAGAGTGAGGCTCTGAGAAAGAGGCACAAGGAGAAAGCTTTTGTAGAGTGAAGAGAGAAGGGAGGCAAAGAAACTATTTGATTGGATAAAGTAGGACAGTAGGTCTTATTTGGATCATCCCAGGATAAAGTCCACAGTTAGTTTCTGGTTTCTCATTGGTTAAGCTTAAGTTTCTTTTTCCTAGACTATGACCATTTACACTGACTTAGGTTTAAATCTGCTTATGCAGGAACCCAGGACCACTGAAATCTCACCAGGCAATGGCCACCCAATTAATTATTTTAACACAGGAAGCTTTTGGTGAGGAAGTGGTATGTTTCCTTCTTTCCTTTGACAATCATTGAAGCTCAGAACTTTGCAGCCTACCTTTAACAATTGTGCAACCTTTCACAGTCTATATATCAGTATAAATTACCCTAATCTCATCTTTTTAAAGCTTCACATTTGATTAATTTATCTTTATTTTATATGTTATCATGTATATGATATAGTTTACAAGCTACACCAAATACTTTTGGAAGAAAATAGGATCCAATTTAAATCTATATGCAACAGAAGTAAAATAAAAGTAGAAAGAAAAAAAAAAAAAGAAAACTAAGTAGTGATAGGAGCAAAACATACCTACATAGTATGCTGAGCCCCTAGAATTATCCTGAGAGGTTTGAGAGACTTTTAAAAAGAAGTATAATACATGGTCTTTCCCTTTAACAGTTTGCAATCAATTTTTTTTTCAGAATATACATTCTCAAAGTAATCAAATCTTTAAGACTCAAAGTGAAAAGAAATTAGAGAATATAGTAAAAAATTCAGTGTTTTGAGAATGATAACTGTTTTAAGAATTAGTATGGATCAAAATAATAGTTAAAATAGCAGTATTAAGCCCTTACTTTTTATCAAGTATTGTGTAACTTAAATCCTCATGATAATACTATGAGGTACAATTACAATGATTTTTTTCTACTTTGTAGATGAGGATATTGGGACAGAGAGATAAGTAATTCATCCAAGGTAACACAGCTGCTAAGGGTGGCAATTTTATCTAAGGCAGTGTGGAATCCACGTCTGTTCCTTACAGGAGTTAATTCAGCTAATCCTTGAATTGTAAGAGGATATAGAGAGGAAGAGATAGAACAGAAAAGGGGACAGAGGATGGGAGTGAACCAAACACCAAGTTAAAATGGGGGCAGAGCAGGTGGGTAAAAAAACCTGACTGGGAAGTACAGATTGAAAAATACAGGAAAAGCTGGTGGCAGAAAACAAGCTTTCAAACTCCAAGGAAGCTGGACATGGTGACAGAAGTTCTTAGTCCCAGAGCTACTTGGAAAGCTGAGGCAGGAAGACAGCTTGAGGCCAGGATTTTGAGACTTCAGTGTGCTAAACACAGGCCTATCAATAGCCAAGGCACTCCAGCCTGGGCAGCATAGTGAGACTCCGTCTCTTAAAAATAAAATAAATATTAAACCTCAAAGAATATTCCATTTACATCATTGGGCAAAAGGAAACCATTGTAGGGTTTAAGCTCATAAGAGACAACAAAAAAGCTTTCCTCAGAACAATATTACATGGCAGTGGTATGAGATAACTCACTGACTTTAAAGCTAACTTCTATCAATAAGTACTGTTCCTGGATCCAATATCCCATCAAGCACTTCAAGGTTTGGGGTGCCGCACTGAACATTTGGAGAAGCCTCTGATTCTGCATAGTTTTCAGCAATTTTTTCCTAATGGAGATGTCTTCGGGTAAGGCATGTTCTCCATTACCCCGCATTCCAAATGTTTTTGTTTTGTTTTTCAGTTTTTGCCCAGTGCTGGGTCTGAACCTGCCTCCTCCTCCAGCACCTGAGGTCAGTGCCCTACTCCTTTGAGCCACAGGCGCCACCCCATTCCAAATGTTTTAAACCCAGGAGGGACAGAGCCTTAGGGAGGGGAGTGCCAGAGGCCCTTGCAAACATTTTTTGCCAGGGATGATCACCAAATAATTTCTACGTTTTTCCTTTTTCTTTTTTTATGCTTCCCTGCCTGTATTTATGATTCAAAGAAAACCTCCTGGGTCCCAAACACATCTTCAGGCTTCAAATATAACAATCAAATCTGAAGTCTTGGGCTATCTTCTTACTTAAGCTTTACCCTCTTCTTTTTTCTAAGGGGATGCTCACCTTTCTCAGAAATTTACTGGGCATTACGAACTCCTGTCAAGGTAGGGTTGAACATTCTACCTAACATGATTGATCCATGATGTAACAAAATCTTTATTAACCATATTAAACAAGGGATAAGGGAAACAATCTTGTAACTTCCATCTCCAACTTTATCTAGTTTAGAATGGCTATTTCCACTAGTTTCCTCAATGTAAAATATCAGTCACAATTTTAACTCTACAATTTATAAGACTTTAATTTCTCAATATTCAATATTTATTTTTTGGCCAAGGTTTTCATTTTCTAAAGTTCCGTCTGTTTGGTCACTCATTGAACCTCCCAAAGCAATGACAGAGGATTCTACTTGGGGTCCTATGATGTATTTGAGTACTTAACTACATAGGCTATGTTCTCCCATACTAAAAAGCATAAAATTAAGCTTTTCCCAATAAATAGTGGAAACCATTATCCAATTATAAAAGTTACAAACCTGGCTTGGCACCTGTGGCTCAATGGGCTAAGGTGCCAGCCACGTAAACCTGAGCTAGCGGGTTTGAATCCAGCCCCGGCCCGCCAAACAACAATGATGGCTGCAACCAAAAAATGGCTGGGCGTTGTGGCGGGCGCCTGTGGTCCCAGCTACTTGGGAGGCAGAGGCATGAGACTCGCTTGAGCCCAGGAGTTGGAGGTTGCTGTGAACTGTGATGCAACAGCACTCTATCCAGGGTGTCAGCTTGAGGCTCTGTCTCAAAAAAAAAATAAAAATAAAAATAAAAGTTACAAACCTGATTCAAACAAAGTGAGCCTATGGCAAAAATTTACTGAACAAAGAAGGAGCAAGCTAAATTATAAATGTTCAAAAGCATTTAGGGAACTGAGCATAAACACTGAAAAAATAAAATAAAGGTAGAAAAAAAGATAAAAATTCAAAATAAATATTGAGTACTGAAAAATTAAAATTAAAGTCTTGTAAGTCGCAGTTAAAATTGTATAGGGGAAAAAAAATCCACAACCTTTATCAGTACTCTTATTTTTTTTCTCCCAATCAAAAATAGTTTGCGTGCTGATTTGTCAAAAAGATGTCAATGCAAATCTTGGGTCCTAATCAATATTACATCCAACAAAACATAGTCCCCTAGTTAACTAAATCATCCTCATGTGGCCTGTTAGGTAAGGCTTCATTTTGACTTTGAAAGGACACGTAGCCATCCTTTTGCCTTATTTCCAAGATTTTTGTAGTTTCTACCACCAATGAAAGTGCCTACTCATGACCTTATAGGCTATTTGGAAGGTTTAAAAAAAAAAGTTGCAGGCTATAAATAGCAAATTTTTCCTCCTACTTCATAAATCTGAAGCCCCTTCAAATTACGTGGAAGCGGCCACTGGAATCGCCAGTAATATCCTTTGTTTTAACGTTCCATGGACAAAGACTTGCTATTCACTTGCAGCGTTTAAACACAAGGGAGTAACTACCCACGTCGAGGGCGAGGCCTTTGGGTTGTGTCCCAAGCGCGCTGAGGACACCGGCGGGTGCGCGCGACACGAGCCGAGCCCGGGGCAGAGGGACGCGGCGCCCTGGCCTTTCCCGGCGCCCCCGCCAGCACAGGGTTTGCAGCTCCCGGGCGGGAGCCCTGCTTCTCGGCCTTTTGTTCGGAACGGGGATATTTCCCGCTCACCCGCGCCGGCGCTTCCTCCCTGTCTGAGGAGGCGTGAGGCCGGTGCGGGAAGCAGGCCCGGCAGGCGACGACCCGCCCGCGCCGTGGGAATACTCACCCCGCTCCGCTCGGCCCCTGACCCCGCATCCCGGCCCGGCGGGGGCGGGGCGACGGGGCCCGGGGGCGGGGAGGGGAGCGGGGAGAGGCGCCTGGGCACCGCGAGGCTAGCGCCCCGCCAGCGCCCTGAGGGGACAGCACCGGGGCCACGAGGGCAGCGACGGCGGCAGAGGAGAAGAGCCCGGGCGCTCCGAGGCCCGCCAAGAGCGACCACCCCTCCCTCCGCCGCCGCCGCCGCCTGCGAGCATGCGCACTGCGCTTTCCCGCGCACCGTGGAGCCGCCTAGCGCAGGCAGGTGACGTCTTCCGCGGCGCGCTCAGGCGCAGGGTCGACAAGGCCCCGGGGCTGGGTCTTGGCTGGGACTGTAGGAGCTTAGCAGGGAGACAGGCGACACCTCCGGCCACCAAGGCCCCGCCTCTCGCTTCACGGGCGGCCCTTCCCCCAGCCACACGCGGGCGGTGCCCTCGGCGGAGCACAAAGACAGCCCCTTGACTGGGGAGCGGAGGGCGGGCCGCAGCCTGGAGTGGGGGTGGGGTGCCAGGGTACCCTATACACTAATACAAATCGCCAGAAATCTGAAAAGTGAAACCGTGACCGATGGAGAAAGAGTAGATCTGGAACAAGAACGAACGACCTGGTGCCACTGGCATCGTCCTGAGAGGTGGGCGCGCCATGGCAGTGCACACACACTGCAGAAAGTACTGTACACTCCGCGATTCAGCACAAGCACGGCTATTCCTTTAAAACTTAAGTATGGAGGGAGAAGTTAGGAACCTGAATATTGACAATAGTACCATCTGCGGCCCATGTCTCGGGAAAAAAATGTAGCCGCAAAATTAAATTGGGGGGGGGGAAATGGTGGGAATAAAGACTAGAGAAAAATGTAGGAGTAACAGGGGTGATGGAACTGAAATAGCAGACATCTGAAGGAAAACTAGCATCTGTTCCTTTAAACAGCAAAATTAAATTTGTTGGAAATGCAAAGAGTAAATGCAGGCAAAGAAGTGAAAGGAAAACCTGCCTTCAAATTACAAGGCACGGTTTTGATCGTGCAAAAGGGTTGTGTAAAATGATCTCCACTGGAGAAAACTAAGTGATAGGTGCAGTGGACTAAAGGTACTATAGGGACTAGGTACAATACTATCTGTGCAATATCCTGTGACTCTATGAACTTAAAAATAAAAGGTTTTGCTTTTCTTTTCTTTTTTTTTCCGGAAGGACAGGCTACTGATCGGTGGTGATAAGGGGCAAGGGTTGAGGGAACTCAATAGCCAGGAGTTGTGGTGAGCACCTGTACTCCCAGCTACTCGGGAGGCTGAGGCTAGGGAATCTATTGAGTCCAAGAGTTTGAGGTTGCTGTGATCTGTGACGCCAAAACACTCTACTGAGGGTGACAAAGTGAGACGCTGTCTAAATTAATTAATTAATCATATATATATATATATATATATGCAATTGTTTGATTCCCCCTCCCATTTCCTTGAGTCCCTATGTAAGGGGAATGAAACTATTGCATATCTCATTGTGTTAGCGACCAAACCAGTTTTGTTTGTCAAAATTCAAAAAAGGGATAAACTTTACCACATGTAAAATTAATTTAAAATTCAGTTTTTAAAAATGTATTACACTTGACTAGAAAAATATATATATATGTACTACTAATGAAAGTGAACATCCACCTAACATTTTTGAGCAACTATGGATATAAATTTTTTTTTTTTTTAGTACCTGGTGCCCAGGAGAAAGCCAATGTCCAGAGACAGCAAGATTACAGCAGAGAAGCGGGAAGGGGAGGAATTTCTCAAATCTACTCCTGTGTTGGGGAGACAGGGTTTTTTAAGACAGTTTGGTGGATAGATGGTTAGCCAACAGGGTTTGATAATTGGCTGGCTTCTAGTGGAATCACTGATTTTTTGGCTATTTTTTAAGAGGGGATCTCGCTCATGCTCAGGGTCTGGGTGGGTCAGCCAATACACTGGAATGCAATTCCTCTGGGGCGGAGATCTGATCGAGTCCATTCTTGGCCTGCATTGGTCAGTCAATCCACTGGAATGCAGGATCTGGAAGGTATCTCAATGACTACCCCTAGCTTCTGAACAGATGTTTTCCAGAAAACATCTACACAGGAGAGTTAAGAATCTTTACAACTACCAGATGTGCCCTCTAGAGTAGAAATTATAGAAAAGCAAACCAGGGGACAGTGATAGTATCAAGCAAACAAGGGAACGGCTGAATATTATCATTATGTTAGCTAAGCCTATTATCATTATGTTAGCTAAGCCTGTTCTTTCACAGAGTTTGGGGCCCTTACTCCAGCTCTTGCCTTGCCCCCCTTCATCAATTTGTAAGGGCAGTTTCACAGTGAGTTCTGAATTGAGAGCTTTAGTGGATGGATGTCTCCTTCAACTTTAAGTTTTTACCTTAAAAACAAAAGCTTTCACAGGCAAAAATAAGAATGCATTGCTTACATTGTACTTAATATTTTAAAAATACTTCATGCACCAAATCTGCCATATTAAAATAACTTTAAAATTTTTTTTGGTCAGGTGTGGGTTACACCTGTAATCCCTGCAGTTTGGAAGGAGTAGGTGGGAGGATCACTTGAGGTCAGGAGTTTGAGACCAGCACCATGTCTAAAAAAAACATTTATTTATTTTATTTATTTATTTTTTTTTTTTTAGACAGAGTCTCACTTTGTCACCCCTGTAGAGTACTGTTGCGTCATAGCTCATAGCAACCTCAAACTCTTGAGCTCAACCTATTCTCTTGCCTCAGTCTCTGAGGTAGCTGGGACTACAGGTGCCCACCACAACACTCGGCTATTTTTTAAGTCAGGATCTTGCTCTTGCTCAGGCTGGTCTCAAACCTGTGAGCTGAGGCAATCTACCTTCCCTAGCCTCCCAGAGTGCTAGGATTATAAGCATGTGCCATTGTGCCCAGCCATTAAAAAAAATTTTTTTAATTAGCCAGATGTGGTGTCATGTGCCTATAATCCTAGCTACTTGGGAGAATCCCTTGAGTCCAAGACTTCAGGGTTACAATCAGCTATGATAGCACCATTGTACTCCTGCCTGAGCAAAAGAGGAAGACCCTATCTCTAAAAATGTATACATATTTTTTGCACTAGAAATGTTTTAAAGTTTCATAATTCATCTGCCAAAAACAAAGAAACTAAAAGAAATAATAACTTCCATGTACTTCCTCTCTTCATATCACTCATGGCAAAGAATGGTACTGACCTAATCATGTATTTACCCTACAACACTATAACTTCAGGGAAGCTCCTATAATTATAGCGTCCTTAACCTCAAGCAAGATTACTCACTAATAATGAGTATCTATTGAATGAAACAATGAATTGATGACAAAAAGAGGAAGGAAGCTAAAATTTATGAATACCTACTACAGTCCAGAAGCTTTATAGTACATAATTGAACCATGATGACCTCGTTTTATAGATGTGAAAACCAAGACAAGGGTAATGATATCCTAATTATTAAATACCTTTTAGTACTTTATTAGAGTTCTCTGTTTCATTTGTAAATGTTGCTTACTTCTAAAAGGTCTTGCTTCCATCAATTTGCATAAAACCACAGTTCCCTGATTCCCCTTCCAACTCTGGCCATTTCATTTTCTTACTTTCATAGGCTTCATTACACTTCAAATGTTCATGTTTTACACAGGGCCTCCTAGAAGTTGAACCTTCTGCTTTTTTTGTGTTGTTTTGGCTTTTTGAGACTCATGTAAAATGAAATATTCAAAATAGGGTTATCCAAACTGTATTACATTCAATTTTATTTTGCTTTAACCAATGAATACTTTAACTACCAAAAATTACATTGTAGTAAAATTGTCCTTTATGAGATAATTGCAGAATATATCTTTAAATTATTCATAATATCCTTTATATAATGTGGTCCTATACTGGGACACAAGTTTAAAGTTACATGGTAAATGTCTTATTTTCTCAATCTTGTCAGTTTTTATTACTTATACATATCCTTTCTATTCATATCCCATAGGTCACACCTAGATACGAGGAAAGTAGGAATTGCAGTTTTTAGCTCTGGGATCAGTCAAACCTTGACGGGGTGGGATTGTTTTATTATTAAAAGGAAGAAGAGAACAAATGGAACAAAAGCTACCTCTGCTGCAGCTTGTGATAGTCAGATCTCTTCCACCGCCCTCCAGGAGGTCCCCAGGAAAAGATAGATGATATAAAAGAGTTAGAGAAGGTAGTGTGATTGGATGGCAGAGATAAGAAACTTGTCTTGAAGCTTTGTGTGCATAGCACTTACCTAAAGCATGAGGAAAAATAAAACAGTAGTCGGCAAAGCTATAGAGAGAGTAAAAGGATCAGCGGTTACCAGAGTTTGGGGGACGAAAGGCAAAGAGGGAAGGGATGAATATGTGAAGAATAGGGCAATTTTTAGGGCAGTAAAACATAATGTATAATTCTATAATGGCAGATATGCAGCATTGTACATTTGTCAAAAAGGGTATCCCAAAGACAATGTTGGAGTTTAGAATCTGATAACATGCATACACGTGGATCGTCTTTGCATATCCCCCAGAGTAAAAGCACATAGTTCTCTCTCAACCAATTCAGTGGGAAAAACCGAGCACCCTGATTAATACCAGACCACTGCCAGCATGATCCTTTCAGAACATTGAGTTCCCCTGATAAATTTAAAACACAAGTTATAGTTCTCAAATGTCCTCAAATGCATGAAAGGTAAAAATGTCCAACTAAGAATATTAGAAGACATAGACAAAACAAATATCAAAATACACTAAATTATTACAATCCTCATTCAGATCATTCAAAATGAATAATTTCCTGTAATGTGCTCTACTTCTCACAATGCAAACTAGACCCTCAAGAATAAGACCCTTAAAACATAAGCACAGCTAGAATTCTATTGCTATGTATTTTCAGCTATGGCACATCACTGCTGCAATTTTGCACTGCTGCACTGATGCTTTGCTAGCATCAAAAACTGTACAACTAATTTTTAGTAACCTTCAGAAAAGTTTAAAAATTTTTGCTAAGCTAACAGATAATTATAGAATTATAGATTTTCATAAAAAATAATGATTCTCCATTCTCTATTTCCATACAAATATTTAAATCCTGAATGTCATGCTAGGTTCCCGATTTTTCATACTGTAACTACATGTCTACTACTAAAAATCAAATAAAACATAATCACCTCCAAACATGCTTAACTCTATTAAAAGTAACCAAATCCAGCAGCAAAGATTTTCCTAAATTAGAATCATCAATTAAGACAAGCTCTAACAAGAATTCACTGTACTCAAGTCTAATATGAAGATAATAATGTATTTAAAAAATAATAAAGTAATAATCTTTTTCAAAAGAAAAAAAGAAGATAATAGATGACCTAATACATGGTAAGGGGTAGGAGAATGAAGGAGAGGGGAAGAGAGAGGGGGCTGGGGGATCACAATGTACCTCCTGGGGGCAGGATACAATTATAAGAGGGAATTTACCTAACAAACGCAATCACTGTAACCTAATTCTTTGTACCCTCAATGAATCCCAAACAATAAAAAATTAAATAAAATAAAGACAAGCTGTAAGCTAGGAGGGTGATCAATATAGAATATTAGGAGAAAACAATCTTTATTTCCATATTAATCCCCAAATATATGCCTATGTATTTATTCAAGAAAAAAGGATAGTATATGTCCATAAAAATACTTTATGCAATTATTTATAGCAGCTTTAGTCATAATAGCCAAAAGCTGAAACCAACCTGAATGTCCTTCCCAGATGAATCATTGAGCAAATTGTGGTGCAGTATATCCATGCAATGGAACACTACTCAGCAATGAAAAAGAAATACTTACTGGTTTATGCAACATGAATGAATCTCAAAAACATTCTGCTGAGCAAAGGAAGCCAGATACATATATATGGTATGATACTCTTCTAAAATTCCAAAACTAATCTAGACTAGATAAGAATAGACTAGAGGGGCGGTGCCTGTGGCTCAAAGGAGTAGGGCGCAGGCCCTATATGCTGGAGGTGGTGGGTTCAAACCCAGCCTAGGACAAAAACTGCAAAAAACAAAAAGAAACACTTTAGAATAGACTAGAGTAAGTAAGTGGTGCTATAAGTCTGAATGTAGACAAAGGGAATGATTGCTAAGAGTATGAGGTAACTGTTAGGGATGATGAAAATACTCAGTATTGTGATTGCAGTGATGATTACATATTTTCTTAGTCTATTTGGGCTGCTATAAGAAAATATCATAAAATGGATGACTTATGTATAGTTGAAGTTTATTTCTCACAGATCTAGAAGCTGGAAAGTCCAAGATCAAGTCAACAGTAGATTTGGTGTCTAATGAGGGCCTGGTTCTTGGTTCACTGAACAGCCCACCTCCTAACATCATCATCTCTTGGACTAAGAGAACTCAATGTATGAATTTAGGGGAAAAACAAACATTCAGATAGGGGTACATGAGTACATACATTTATCAAAATACTTTGAAACCAGGAGTGATGGCTCACACCTGTAATTCCAGTACTTTTGGAAGCCAAAGCAGGAGGATGTTCTGAGGCCAGGAGTTTGAGACCAGTCTGGGCAACATAGCAAGTCCTGGTTGTACAGAATAATTTTAAAAATTAATCAGGTATGGTGTGCATGCCTATAGTCCCATCTACTAAGGTGGCTGAGACAGGAGGGTCACATGAGCCCAGGAATTCAAGGATGTGGTGAGTTATGATTGTGCCAATATATTCTAGCCTGGGTGACAGAGCAAGATGCTGTCTCTAAAAATATATATGTACATAAGTAAATAAATAAAAGAAAATAAAATTCATTGAACTATAGACTAATTTGGGAGCATTTTATTGTATATAAGTTATACATCAAGCAAATGTATTAAAAATAAAAACAAAACAAACACACAAAAAATGAGAATGCATTTCATATGTATTAAGGTCACAAGAAATTATGCGATGGTGAGTTTGAATCACCTGTGGTTGTTATCAGTTCTCTCAATTTCATTATTTGACATGACCCCTTTCTTTTTGGTAATATCATTCTTTAAATTAATAGACTTTATATTTTAGAAAGTTTTTATGTTTCCAGAAAATTGAGCAAATAGTACAGAGAATTCCCATGTATCCCACTCACAGTATCCCCTTTTATTAACATCTTGTGTTAGTGTTCTACCTTTGTTGTAACTGATTAGCTGAGTTGTAGGTAATTGATATATATATAAATTTCATCTTGTCCTGTAGAGATTTTAATTTCTTACCCCCAACTCCAGAGAAAAAACCAGTTCTATCTCATTTTGTATGGTTCCTTTATTTCATTTGAGTAAAACTAATTGCTTGATACATGTTCATTTTTATGTCTACATGAAAGTCATCATAATTTTACCTTTTTTTGAAATTATCTTTTAAAAGGGAACTGGCCATTTACACCCAACAACTCAGACAAATAAATTCTCAAGGTGGCTTTTTCAATCCAAGCCTTGCTGTAGTATCCAGGACCACTAACAGGACAGGCAGTCCAGGATCTTTGAGGAAAAGGAGGACAGTTGCCCAGGAAAGTGAACCAAATCTTGACCAAAGTGTCTCTGAGTAGAGAATGGTGAAAGATGGTGAAAGGCCCAAGAACGAGTAAACGAGAAAGTATGTAGATCAATAGAAAACTGTGATAAAATAATGTACAATAGCTTTGGACAACCCAAAAAAAGACTAGTCCAAAGAGTATTTGCAACACCCTCTATCCAGATTCATTGATTTGAAAAGCAATTGGTAGAAAATAAAGAATCTACAGGTAGTATAGATCTCCAAAATCTTAAAAATTTTTTATTCAAGCACCCTGTGCTTTCTGGGCCCCAGGTTAGACTGCCTGGGGTTGGACTTCTTACTCACCATCCAGGGAAGAAAATACCATGAGGGTAATGAGACAAGATCAATGCATGTGCCCCAGGGGCCACCTCTTTTTAGTTAGGGCTTGAATATCCTTATTAGATAATGATGTTTTCTTATATGGTATATGGCTATGTTTACTAATCAGGAATTAATTCTGATTATGGGATTCAATTGCATATTGATATTGGTGTGTTATAATAATCTTTTGTATGAAGACAAGTTTAGTCTGCAAACCCAGAAGCCTTTGTGTGGATTTAATTTAGGAAGCTGCTCTAGATTCAGATTAGATCAAGACTTGCTCCCGAGGCAATCACTCCCTTTAAGTTGTCTCTCAAAACAAATAACAGTAATATGCACTTGCCTGGCCCCTTCATTCTGTATTACCTCATTAGTGAGACAGGATGCACACTTGGGAAAGGGTACCAAATGAGGGTCAGGAAGTCGTAAGGCAAGCTGTCCACTTATGTGATACATAAATTTGGGGCAGTCACTTGCCTTCTCTGAGCCTCAGACCTATATTTGTATAAAAGGGAATTGATAATAATCTCAGTTTTACAGGGCTGTAAGGACAAAAAAATATTCATTTTCAAACTTAGGGGATTGATACATAGAGGTAACAGAATAATATCTACAATCATTAATGGGATCATGTAATGTGTGTTTTGGTTTTTCTTTTTCTTTAAAGACAGGGTCTGGCTTTGCTACCCAGGCTGCAGTGCAGTGGCACCATCATAGCTCACTACAGCCTTGAACTCAGGGGCTCAAGCAATCCTCCTGCTTTGCCCCCCAAAGTGCAGAGATCACAGGCCCAAGCCACCAGGAAGCAAAAGCCTTATGTTTGCAGAAACATAATCTGTATTTACTAACAGGGACAGATGACCAGGTACAAAAGAAGGTGTTAAAGAATGACCTCATATATGCTCCTATGGAAAAATATTAAAAAATTATAACCCTAAATGAATAATGGCTACTGCAGGTGAGGAGATTATAGGTGATTGTTATTCTTCACACTTTTTTGGTATTTGAGTCAAGAAAAATAAAGAATTTTCTCTTCAATTTAAAACATTAAGATTGATAGCTGTGATTTTATTTTTTATTTATTTATTTATTTTTTGAGACCGAGCCTCAAGCTGTCATCATAGCTCACAGCAACCTCCAACTCCTGGGCTCAAGCGAGTCTCCTGCCTCCACCTCCCAAGTAGCTGGGACTACAGGCGCCTGCCACAACGCCCAGCCATTTTTTGGTTGCAGCTGTCATTGTTGTTTGGCGGGCTGGGGCTGGATTCGAATCCGCCAGCTCAGGTGTACGTGGCTGGCGCCTTAGCCTGTTGAGCCACAGGCGCCAAGCCAGATAGCTGTGATTTTAAACGGCAGAAAATTATTTCTAATCCTAACTTTACTATGTATTTAACAGAAAGAAAGGACTGTTATCTGGAAAGGACTGTTATAGTCTGTTGTTCTGTAAATGGAGAGACATGGAGAGAAAGAGGTCAACTTTAAAGAAAGAAAAGCCAAAATAGATGGCCAGCACAGGATGATAATGGGATATTCCAAATATGCAGTTTCTACAACCCCAAGTTGGCCATGTAGAATGCCCTGCATGGTCAGTCTTCCTCTTATCAAAGGCTGATAGCATCAATATGTAGTGGAATGATGGAAAGAGACATCCTTCTGTAGATACACAGGCATATTATCAGATGTGAAGAATGGTAGGGAGGAAGGAGGACATAGTGAAAGCTGTCCAGTCCCATTACACTTACATGTTGTTAGGACGCCAAATGTGGAGTGAAGCTGCCCACAGTTGGGTAGTTTTGCTACATATTTGATGTAATGTTTGGTTGTTCTGTACTGTGAGGATTTTAATTATTTATGCTGTTTGATGTGTGTTATAACAAGGAGGTAAACTGTATTGCCATATAGACTTATCCGTCGTGTTGGCTCTTAATACCCAGAACATATACTTTGCCTAAATAGTCAGATGTTTCATCTGGTCAGTGGGGAAATGCCAAGATTTCACATGGTTGACTGGTTCTGAGGTTGTCATGAGAATAACAGTGAATGGGTGAAGGGTGGCACTTGAGAAGACCAATAAGGAATTTCAGTGCTTTCCTAAATGCTTATGAATTCCATTGGTCTCGGTCAGGCTGTTCAGCCTGAGGTTACTGGCTTGCGTGTGGTGTTTGGCCTTGAGGTCCCGCCAATCTGAAGCTCCAGCCAGGCAGACTGGGGTGTGGGCAGCTGCACAGTGGTGGAGGACATCTGCCTGGAATAAGGGCATCAGTGAAGATGACAGGAAAACACTCCCCATGTGAGCCATACTTTGTTACATCACTGTACCCTTTCAATAAATGTCTTTGCTAAATGGAACGTGGGTTATCTTATTTCTTCAGCTTTCAGAAATATAATTAAAACAATCTGTATTGGAATATCCAAAAGGAGATATCCACTAAGCAGGTTCATGTCTAAGTCCAGAGCTCATAGATGAGGTCAGGCTAAAAATATATACAGTGGAGTTATCTCCCATGCTTGCTTAACTTATGTTAACTCTACTGTATGCATTTGGCAAAAAACAAAAACATATTTTTCTTATAACATGGCCACTAAATGCAAGCCAACAACTTCATCTGGCGTTTAACTAAAGAAACAACCTTCTGTTCCAATAGCGGAGAAAAACTGGCTGTGTAGGATTTCTTGATTGATAGTATATACATTCAAAATCATGTACACAGTATTTTAGAGAAAAAATTTAAAGATTTTTCAAAGATAATTTTAACTCTGTTTTATTTTTTGCCTTTCACACTGACTTTAAAACCTAACTCTCTCAGAACAAGTCCCTCCCTTGAATTTTAGTGTCATTGAGATAGAGGTGGGTGCAGTTATGGTCACAAAGAAGACTATTCTAAGGAAGTATATGAAGTGAGAGAAGTGAGCGGAGGGTGAAACGTTAGGGGACATCAATATTTTAAAAGCAGGCAGAAGAGTCCGCAGGATTCTAAGAGAATTAGGAAGGGGATAAGGCACAACTAGTATAATAAACACACACATACACACCAAGAAGAGAGTTTCCAGAGAGTGATTCATTGTATCAAAAACAAAGTAAAAGAAATTCAAGGGAGATAACTGAAAAAAAAAAATGAGCATTAGCTTTGGATATTAAGACCGATAACCTTAGCAAAAAGCAGCTTTGTTGTTATGGTGATGGTCTAAGTTCATCTCAGATGAGTTACAAAGCAGATGGGTCTCTTTAAAAATAAGTAAAAACAACAAAAGCATGAAGGGGTGATGAGCAAGCAGGGACCTCAAGCTTTTCTGCAAAGAGAAGGAAAAGATGGGGTAGCAGGTACAGAAGAATCAGAGCTGAGGGAGAGCACTTTGCTATTTCACCTTTCAGCGGCTGTGACTTAATCCAGTTTATAGGACAAGCATAAGAACCAAAGGAAAAAGGAGGTAAGAGAAACCACTAAGTCCTGCAGCCACGGGAGGTGAGTCCCACATACTAGTTTGCATTAACTGGAAGGAGGACGAGGAGTACTGATAGAAGTACTCAGAGAAGAACTGATAGAAGCACTCATGGAAGTAGAAACAGATGCCTTTGTGTCTGGGAGGAAAGAAGTGCCAAGGAGAAAAAGGGGTTGAAGGAGTTCAATTTCTAATAGCTTCCACTTTCTTTGTGAAATAGATAGTAAGCTATTTTCCAAAAGTGGGGAAAGGAACTTTAAAAACAAGCAAAAACTCTTAACAGTCTTTAAAGGAGACAGAAGAAGCAGAGAAGAGACATAAAAGATTTGGAAGTACAGCTGAGACTGGATTCCTCTAATTGTAGAGGTCCTAATTCCTTTATTTTATGTGTTTGTTTTTTTTTAGTACCACTCATCCTGGATGGATGAAAGTTTATAAAAGGCAGATAAGTGGTGAGTACCAGCCTCTAGGCTTACAAGAGAGAAGAGAATTGAAAAGGTAGGGCAGAGTGAGCCTGTGGGGGGCAGAGTGAGCTTGTGGGTAGCGGATGATAGAGGCGAGATCCATGGCAGCTGGACTGGATGGGGAGGAGGTGCACCCGAGAGGGGAACTAACAGACTTGAAAGGAGAGCAATCAAGAGACTGAGGATAACTCAAGCATCCATCAAAGAGCAGACCTGAACAAGAGAATGGGCAGAATAGAAGGATATGCTTGGAGAGGAGGAGATTCATGGGTGATGTTGCAGGTGTCAGTTAGCTCCAGGTGGTCACAAAGCCCAAGAGGTCAGCCGACGGTTGCTGATGTAGAATGAAAGCAATGGCCTTAAGCATTGAATAGGCACAGAACTATGAGACTAAAGTAGTTGATGGATCATTCATGAAGCCCTCCAGATGGGGCAGAGAGAAAGACAGTGATCCGGATACCAAAAAAACTGAAGTGACTGTGGAGGACCAAGAAAAAGATGGTGGTGAGGAAGGTAAGAAGAGGTACTGATGGGTTTGTACAAAGCTCAACAGAGGAAAATTTTTACTTGGCAGGCCAAGAAAATGGCCTGGAATTGGCATTCTGAAGCCAGGAGAATATGAGCTGTACCTTTAGGCTATGAGGAAGCGAGTCAGGATAAAAAGTAAAGTGGGGACCTCCAGGACAAATAGGTGGGTCTGTATCAGATTGGCTTCCTCTGTCCAAAGTGGAAGATCTTAACTGATTAATATTCATTCATTCTTTTCACAAACACATCAAGAATTTAATCTATGCCAGGCAGTGTTCTAAGTGCTAGAAGTACCAAAAAGACATTTGCACCAGAATGTTTATTGCAGCTCAATTCGTGTAATTGCCAACTGGTGGAAGCAACCTAAGTGCCCATCGATCCATGAATGGATCAACAAACTATGGTATATGTACACCATGGAATACTTTCAGCCATTATATTTGATGGAGACTTTACATGTTTTACATTGACCTGGATGGAGTTGAAATGCATTCTTCTTAGTGAAGTATCGCAAGAATGGAAAAATAAATATCCAATGTACTCAATACTAATATGAAACCAATATATAAAAAATCACATGCTCATATGAACAATAAAATACAAATATAGTCTAGAAGGGGGGCAGGAGGGAGGGAGGAGAGGGGAGAATGTTTGGCAGAAGAAGGGAGGGCATGAGATGGGATCTCACCAAATGTGCCCCTTGTGAGGGGGTATAACATGTCCCCTGGGTGAGGGGCTTTTACACAAATGGAACTTTACCCTGGAAGTGGGAACAATGTAACCTAAAAATTTGTACCTTCATATTAATTTGAAATAAAAAACAAATAATAAAAAAAAAGACAAGCATTGCCCCTGCCTTAATGGAAGTTAGAGTCTGTATTCATCAAGACCCCACACAACCAGACCAAAAAAAAAAAAAATAATAGAACCTGAAGATGTTACAAGACTGAGTAGATCTGGTTGGTGGAGAAATGTTAAAGGCTAAATCAACAACAGCTTTCTAAGAATAAAGATATGCATACAATCTGGCAGGCATTGATATTGATAATGTTGATAAACCTTTCCAGGGCTTTGAAAGTCACTGATAGAGCTATTTACTAAAGAGCAAACACTAGTTTATTGTATTTTTAGGGGTTATTTACATTATAACACGATGTAGACTCTATTGATATGGAAATCAGTTAAGAATGCTTTTAGCAAAACAACCACAGACCCGCATAATGTTATTCCAAAACATAATACCTAAAAACATGAAAGTTAAATTTAAATGTTATATGCATGCAGGATGGAAAATTTCCTAGACACGTTTAGAAACACTATCTTAGATTGCTATTTGGAGTACCAAATGATAAGAGCAGTGAAAAGAATTACAGATGAGTTATAGGTAGATAATACGTGACAACTACACGTAAATTACATGTAAGGTCATTGCTCCATTCACTCTTCCAATCCTTAACCCAATAATACTATTTTCAATTACAATCAGTACATTTCAGAAATAAACATTCAGCCATTTAGATACACTTTGAAAAAGTTTTCTTAAATTGGCATGTCTACAAATATACTCAAAATATCAATACATTTCTATTTAAAAACAGTAGTATCAGGAATATAAGACATAACCATATCAAGCTATCAGAGATAAAACTTTCCACAAATAAATGTAACAAAGTAATAAGGTATAAAATTGAAAACAAAAACATCAAAATCTTTAAAAATAGATGATATTGTGCTGTAGAGGAGGGAGGAGAAGAGAAAGGAAGGCAAAAGAGTGCGAAGCAGCAACCACTTATCGCAACATACCGTATTCCTAGACTACAAGAATTGAAGTCTCGAAGATTTGAAACCTCAAATCCTGAAGCCAACAGTTCCTTTTAGCCTTCTTAGCACATCCTCAAAACCAGAGACTTGAACATAAGCTTTTAGGGCCGAGTAAAGCCTTTGGGAGGCTTGCCACCTGGGGTTTCACTGTGGATAAGGCTCAGTGAACAAATACCAGGCTGAAACACAAGCTGACCTTCCCATAGAAGGAAGGATTTAGCTTAGGATAGGTTTAGGGATTTCAGTCCTATGTTTGCTTCCCCGCACTCCATGTGATTGTGCCAGAGTCTCCCTACCCGCCTGCTCTGCAAATTTTTTTATTGGAATCACTTGTCTTATAGAACCTATACACTTGAGGAAATGTTAATTAATATGTCATAAAATAGATTTTCTTCTGTCTTATATAAAATACAATCAAGGATATAGTCCCACAGAAAACATACTTGGGCAAGGTGTAAAAAAATGATAGCCACATAATCATTCAACAACTGCTTACTTGATAACTACTAAATGCAAATTACTTTGAACAAAGCAGGATAACGATGAAGTTCTTAGTCACAAGCAATAGAAAGTAACTGGTTAATTTTAGCAGGAAAGTAATTTATTGGCAGAATAACAAGTAGCTCATAGACGCAACAGGAAGCCTGGAGAACCAGGCTTTTAAAACAAAAACAGGCAGGAGCCAAGGGTAATTATTAGGAACCACACAACAAAATCACATCCAAGTTTGGTTAGGACGCTTCTGTTGACCCCACCAAAGGTGAATAAATATAGTGGAAGCCACCAACCACAGGTAACATATTTTAATCAGTCTTTTCTGGTTTGCATGATTGATTTCAGACTCAAAGTCTCAAGTCTGATTGGCCAAGCCTAGATTTCATGCCTGTGACCTAGCCGCTAGTATTGGGAAGAGGAACTATCTGGATAATTTGACTTTTGGAGTTAGGGCCCTAATGCCCAGCGACTCCCACAATGGAGAATTGCCCTCAAAGGAGGAAAAGGGGTTAAGACGTTCAATGACCAACAAAATTTTAAGTGCCCACTTAATCCATAGTTGGATCAAGAGATGCTATAGCAATCACTACTGAAATTATCAGCATGCTGTATTTTTAATTTTATAAGGTCTCCTCTACCCAATCCAGGTTTCCCTTGCCTTCAGCTGATTAAAGTTATTTATTTACCCAATAGGGAAATCTTGCCTATACACACATATGATTGTAGGCATGGTTAAATAAGCAGATATTCCAAGCATTCTTATTTTCCTTGATATGTGTAATTGCCATCAGTCATCCCAGCTAAGACTTGTAATTTCTTTTTTTGCCCATTTACCAAGGATGAGAAGAACCCAAAATGGCCTGGTGGAAACCTCAACTTCTTATTCCAATGAAACATTTTTTGTGTCCTCTGAAGGTTTTACTCGTCTTCTAAATCACAAATATCCAGAGTTGGGAGAACAGAAGCCATGAGCATGAATGGGCATTTGGAGTAATTGTGAGAATTGTCATGCTCATTTCAACCCTTGTTCACTTGGCTCATTTATAGGAAAACATCATCATATATAGTTTCTGGCTCAGACCATACAGAAGAATCATAACTCAGCCTTACAAGGTCTTTCTCTCCCAGCTGGAGTTTGTAACTGAAAATAGGCTATTCGTGTTCTATAAGTAAACTCACTGCTTCTGTTGATGGGATATGTCACAAGACAAATCCTGTGGGCATGAATATATTGCCTAACTTTTTTCTTACTGTGAGATCTTTGTCAGTAACAAATGGGAATCAATGATAATTAATAAGGCATCCAATAAGTCCACAGTGATGATCCTGGCATAGGTGTGGTGGGAAAGAAAGGCAAATTCATGATAGGTGTTTATTCCAATGAGGAAATTCATGCTTTCTCCATAATAAAGGTCCACTGCAGTCATTTTGCTACCAGGGAGCCTTTGGTCACCCCTTTCATTACCACACAGTTATGGTGCCACATCAGGGGGTTTAAGATTGATAGCCGTTGCTGACAAATGGGACACTCACTATGGCCCCAATTAGGTCAGCCTTGGTGAGAGAAATTCTCACCAAGGGAATTGAGTCAAAGCATCACTTCTGTCTCTGCCGTGAATAGGCCATTTAGCTAGCTCTGGGCTGACTGGGGAAGGAGGTTATCTGTTATCCTTAGAATAAATCATCTTGTCCATCTTCTAGGGATCTTTTGATGACCATTCATTCATACAGGGGACAAAATAATAATATTATCTGAGCCCATTCCCAGATATTCATCCATAAACATCTTTCTCAAGCCTTATTTCCAATCAAATAGGTTCCTAATCAAGCAACATAACATGAACCAATGCAGTTCTTTACCTCAGTTAATAATTCCACATAGGTAAGCTGAGAGTGGGTCAGTAGAGTTGTGAAAATGTCAATATGGCAATTTAAGTGACCTATTTAATACACTTGCATATGCCTTCATCACTTAATTCTAGAGTGTTGCTGAGCATCTTATGGCTTACTATATCAGACAAATCTTTTTCTGTAATAGGTAGCTAAAATCACATGACCATTTAATTTCCTAATGATCAGGCTTTCTGCTTCTATCAGCAAGCTAACAGTCATTTCTCAAAAGCATAATAATAACTTGCAAAAGAGCGCCAAATCCTAGGGACTTCTGTTGTCATTCTTATTGGGATCCTCCCACAAGTTCTCTATAGTTTCTTAGGTGAGTATATATACCTTGTGTTAGTTAAGTATGTATATGTATGTATTTGTGTTAGATATATATTTTTTACATATGGATGTCTGATTTTTCTATTAACATTTGTTGAAAAGATTATTCTTTCCCTCATTGAATTGTCTGGGCAAAACAACCATATACAGATGCTCCTTGACTTGCAATGGCATATATCCTAATAAACCCATTGTAAATTGAAAATATCAAGAGTTGAAATGCATTTATACACCTAACTTGCCAAATATAGCTTAGCCTAGCCTACTATAAATGTGCTCAGAATACCTACATTAGCCTACAGATGGGCAAAATCATCTAAGATAAAGACTGTTTTACAATAAAGTGTTGCATGTCTTATGTAATTTGTTGAATACGGTACTGAAAGTGAAAAACAGGCTGGTCACATGGGTATTTAAAATATGTTTTTGCTAAATAAATATCACTTTTGTACCATCATAAAGTCCAAAAATCTTTAAATTGAACTATCATAAGACAGGAGCCAATGGAACTTATGAAATTTGAGGAACTATGTATGCATAGGCATGTTTTTGGACTTTCTAATCAGTTATACAAATACTACACTGTATTGATAACTGTTGCTTTATCTTAAAACTTGAAATCAGGTAGGTTAAATACTCCAACTTTGTTCCTCTCATTCAAAATTGTTTTGATGAGTCCAGGTGCCATGGTTCACACCAGTAATCCTAGCACTGGTGGAAGCCAAGGAAGGAGGATTGCTTGAACTTAGGAGTTCCCAACTAGACTGAGCAAAAGCAAGGTCTACTAAATACAGAAAAATGAGCCAGATGTCATGGTGTGATCCTGTAGTCAGAGCTACTCAGGATACTGTGGCAGGAGGATCACTTGAGCTCAAGAGTTTGAAGTTGCAGTGAGCTAGGATGAGACACTGCACTCTAAACGGGCTAATCGTGTAAGACTTTGTCTTAAAAATCAAATTTCTTTAGGCTATTCTAGATTCTTTGACTTTCTATCCATATTCTAGAAATAGGTTATCAATTTCTATCACAAGAGCTTACCAAAACTTTTATCAGAAGAGTTTTTTTTTTGGAGACAGGGTCTCACGATGGTGCCCATGGTAGAATGCTGTGGCATCACAGCTCATAGGAACCTTAAACTCTTGGACTTAAGTGATTCTCTTACCTCAGCCTCCCAAATAGCTGGGACTACAGGCACCCGCCACAATGCCCAGCTATCTTGTTGCTGTTGTTTTTGTTGTTGCAGTTGTCATCTTTTTAGTTGGCCCAGGCTGGGTTTGAACCTGCCAGCCTTGGTGTATGTGGCTGGTGCCCTACCCACTGAGCACAGGCACCACTAATCAGAAGAGTATTAAATATATAGATCAATTTGAGCACCCACTGAGCGCAGGCACTACTTATCAGAAGAGTATTAAATATAAACAAACATGGTATATTTCTACATTTTTTGGTTCTTTAATTGCTATTTTCAATATACAATTCATATACATCTTTTGTTAAATTTATACCTTTTTTTATTTTTTATACTTTTTAAAAACACAATTAATTAGCCCACAAAACTTGGACATACTAATTTTTACCCCAACCTTTTCCTTTTAATCTTTGTGCTTTAGTTTAGATAACTTCTATTCACATATCTTTGGTATCACTGGTTCTTTCCTCTACTCTAGTCAATCTGCAGATAAGTCCATTCTTTACCTCTGACACTGTATTTTTCATTTATAGCATCCCTATTTGACTTTCAAGTAGTCTCTATCCCTATGCTAACATTTCCCATGGTTGATGACTTTATTGTACCACTGGATCTTTTAACTTATATTATTCTAAATATTTCTTTTTTTTTTTTTTTGTAGAGACAGAGTCTCACTTTATCACCCTCAGTAGAGTACTGTGGCATTACACAGCTCACAGCAACCTCCAACTCCTGGGCTTAGGCAACTCTTGCCTTAGCCTCCTGAGTAGCTAGGACTATAGGCGCCTGCCACAACGACCAGCTATTTTTCTGTTTTGCAGGTCAGTCAAGTCTGGTTTTGAACCTGCCACCTTTGGTATATGGGGCCAGCACCCTACTTGCTGAGCCACAGGTGCTGCCTATTCTAAATATTTCTAACATCCAGCTCATCCTAAGGTCTTGTTCTGTCGACTGTTCAATCTTCTGAAGATGTATTTTTGTGTGAGTGTGTCTCATAATTTTTCTTTGAATGTAGAAAAAGAACAGTAAAAAATGAGGTAAATATGTTTTATGCCCCAAATTGGACAAATCTCTTTTTTTGTCAGATCACTGGTGTGTGGAGTTAATCAATCTAGTCAACAGTTGAATTGTTTTGGGTTTTGTTTTTGCCATATTTGGTTTCAATGCACCAATGGTGCACTGCTGCTACCTTGTGTTTAGAATGAGATCTAGCATGCTGGAAGGTTTTCCTCATGCCTGAGTGAAAGCTCAGTCTTCATAGGCCCTGCTCGCCCACATCACAGAAGACCTCCCTTGTTTTCATCTTAGCAGTAGACTGCTCTTGCTTATTATTCAGTGCTCACAGTGGAGCTGGGTAGTTTCTTGGTTCTCTTACAAGCTCAGTCTTAGGGCCTTTGAAAACCTAAGCTTCAGGATTGGTACTTTCCTAGCTTTTTTCACTTTTCATCAGCAGTGGACATTTCTCTTTTCTTCATAGCAGAATCAAGCATGAGAATCTATTTGTTAATGGGAAAGAGTAGTGAATCTCTCAGGCTTGAGGGTCATTCAGTCTCCATCACAAGCATTCAGCTCTGGGGTCATATCATAAAAGCAGCCATAGACAATAAGTAAACAGATAAATGTGGCTGTGTTTCAATAACATTCTATTTTCAAAAATAGGAAACTAACCTAAGATGACCAGGAGACTATAGTCTGCCAAGTTCTAATATAGACTATGGGGGAGTTTCCTGACCCTCTCCCATGTAGCAGCCAAACTCTGTTTTCTATCTTTTGAGGTCTTTGACATGAGCAAGTGTCCTACTTCTTCCCCAGGGGCTGCAGATCTCTGCTATGTATCATTGAAGGATGCTGGGCATGAGCAAGTTTCTTATCAGCAGCAGAGGGCTTTGCTTAGAGAGGAGTTTGGGCACGGGCAACATTCATTCCTGTCTCCTATCAGCAGCTGATCACTCCTGTACTCATGTAAGGGCCAGAGTGTGTGTGGGCCTACATACTACTCCTAGTGCATGCTCAAGTGCCAGTGCTCAGAACACCTGTGCTTCTCACAGAGACTCTTTAACATCTCCTGCTTTCTTGTGCTTTTCATGTGCAGTCTTCCCTGGGATCCCAGAGTGAACTCATGGAAAGAAACAGCTGGCTAGGAAATGCAGATTCCTCTTTTGTATGGAGCACCCAGAGAGTCTAAGCTTGGCCTTTGAGAATTTGTTAAGATTTCACTTGTTTTCTCATTAGCCATTTTTATGATTTATCCCTCTTTCTCTCTTGTTCTGTATCCCTCTTTCTTTCTTGTTCTATCAAAGATAAATCTGTGTGTCTCATTTCACATCAAAGAGGCTTCTGACATTTTATAATTCAAACAGCTATTTTTTTTTTAAAAAACTCAGTTTTCTGATGGGCTCAAAACAATTCTGATTTTGTAGATTATATTACAAATTCTCTTCCTTATTGTTTGAATTGCAGTAACATTGTTTTGTGGCTTTCTCTTCCTATACCCAACCATTTTTTAAAAATTGAAATAGAAAAAAATAGACTATAAAAGTAATATCACCAATAGTTAGGGTCTGTAATTATTTGAAAAATACAAGGTTGTATGTATGCAATAAACTGTGATGTAAAATTTATTTTTTTGAGTTAGTATCAGGTAAAACGCTACCAGAATAGCAAACGTCCTCTACCCTTCTCCTCATTGTGTGTTGACCAACTCTCCCTTATCCTTCTCATTTTACATTAGGTGTTATTTCCTTATAGAAGCTGGTCTGAATTAGGTACCATGCTGGATACTCCAATAGCATCTTATACAGTACTTTCCTTATTTTAGTCCTTTCCCCATTTGCAGCTTAGTTTAGTTTTCCTGCTCTCAGAGAACAGATCTAGGAGGAATGGGAGAAAAATGGAGAGACCAATAACCAAGTTGAAATATCACTAAGGAAGATGGTAATGATATATCAGATAATATTTTCATAATTTCCTGGCTAATCCCTAGAATTTGGTCTATGTAGATACAACTGCCACTGATCCTGATGTTGAGTAATATTAAGACATATGTTCTATATCAGCATCAGTATTAGAGGAAAGGTGTTACAATGAGCTCATGTTTCTAGCAGCAAAAAGATCAAGTAAAGAAAATACTTTTTTTTCAAGGTGATAAGAATATAATAGTCATCCATAGTAAAGAGACAGACCAGCCTTCTCTGTTTGCCCAGAGACACAGGGCAGTGTCCTTCCAAAATATCCCCAGGGGTGTGAGCCCTATTATTCCCGCTGTGCTCCTCTGTGCCAGGGGGCACTGCCTCTCCCTTGCCCTAGGGTTGCTTCAGTCCACCATTTTCTACATACCCCTCTGCCATTAAATCAGCACAGACCTGCAACAGCCCACACCCTGTCCCCATCTCTCAATAAAATGCCCAAGAATCTAGACTCCATGGGGGACAGGCTTCCAGACCTCAGGGTGAGAGT